>CM035411.1:140799032-140869032 GCA_020310875.1 Ceratopteris richardii | reverse complement strand
GGAGGTACATGTATTGGAGGCTCCATGGGAGACTGTTGTGGTGAAGGTTGAGGTGATGGAAATTCTAGAACCTGTAAGCATGGGATCATACCTCTCATACACTTTCCTACCCTTGCCTTGGTTGACTTACAAGCTTTCTTGGAAGTTCCCTTAAATTGCTTTAACTCTTCACTAGTCATGGCACACTCAATGGGGATATCTTATGCGAGACACATGTACACAATCTTGGTGATTGCACAACAACCATGAATAACTTGTCTTCATGCCCATCTTTGTGTGCCAAATACAATTGCTCTTGGATCTAGCTGGCAAGATCAATGGTTTGGGGCCCTGTGTTTGCCAAATATAAGATGAACCAAACATTTTTGAAGCAGCATAAAACGATCTTGGGTCGGGAAGGCAAAGTGATGCATACATGTGTAATGGTTTTGACAACTTAGGTGTTATGCTGAAATGTTTGCCCATTTAAGAACATCTTATTTTTTTATTGGCTTTGGTATGAGCCTCTCCCTTTCCATCAGTGTATGTGTACCGTGGATCTTGAGTGATTCTCTAATGAGGTCTGTGGAGAGGTAGAACCTCTTGAATGGTGGGGTCCACAACTAATGATGGCAAAATGAATGTGCCGGGTAACTCTTTCCTAATAGGGGATTGCAATGTGGTAACCAAATAAAAAGAATGATAAAAGTTGGGTTTGGGGAGGGGAGCACTGAAATATTTTGTAAATCCTACCCTCGCCCAAATCGATTGTAACTCTTCTAAATTTTGAAGGGCCTCAAAATCCCGGGGAAAGAATTGATATCTATCTCTAGTATCTCCACTGAAGCATAACATTGCATCATAAATGTGTTCTACATCTGCCAACGGTCCTGCTAAGCCCTAAAGCCAATGTGATTTATTGTGTACTTTGTCGATCCTTCCAATGGGGTGATCATCAATAGCCATCGGCCCCATGAAGTCTTGGAATTTTGGAGGTGTCATTCAAGGGTGGGCTTCAGCCAATAAGTTCTCAAAATGCACTGTTGGTGTGCTGGTGCCATCCTCAGAGGTTCCTTCAGTTTGCATGGTGATCTGAATGTGTGTATAAATGATCTGCTCCAAAAGGATAACACATTAATATGGAAATTAATTATGATCCCAATAAAGTGAGACTATAATCCCTTTCCATAGCTGATGTTTAACCCATGTAGCCTTGTGTTGTGAGGTGATTGATGTAATGCTCTCCTAGTAGCTAATGCAGGTCACTAGACATCCTACATGCTCTGAATAATGCATACATTGCTTTTAGTGAGATAGCATTACAATTGATACTTAGTGAAGATGGATTTGTACAAGGTTTAGGTGTCAGTGAATTATTACAAGGATAAAGGTTAGTTGTGATAGATGTTATATTGTACAAAGGGGTGTGTGGAAGTTTTTGGATGCATTTTAGCACCCACTTTCTAAGAGTTAGTGAATGGATTGATGAGTAGTAGCATCGATGAGTGGTGTGATTTTAGAGGGATGGTTATTACAAGGCTTGCTTATTGAGCTATAAAATAGGCTTTGGGTACCTAGATCTGAGTGGGGTTGGTCCTGGTTGTTAGATATTTCTTAGCTACCCAAATTTGTTGAGTTCTCATTGGTGGAGAAGAAGGTTGAGGGGATGTCAAAGGTTGACCCTGACTCTGCTTTTCCTTCTTCCCATTATGGCGTGCACTGCTGGAAATGGCCGGTGCTTTTTGACCTTTTGGTACACATATTTGCTTAGTGCCGGTTGTTTTGGCATGCCAATTCTACCCCCACCATGGGGTCATCTACTGTGGTTGTCGTCGGTTTGGGTTCTTAAGTCATGATTAACTTTTTTGTGGTGGTGGTTGAGAGGTTGGATTGACACACTGCTTTGGAAAGGAAGGGAGGTCCAACACTTGCATGACCTGCCCATCAAGAAGTAAGGCATTTTGCACAACAGATCTAGGTAGGTATGCAAGAAGTGTGGAAGATGGGCCTGAAGAGAATATGGTGCCCGTTTCGCTATTGATGTGATCCACCTGACCGTTGATGTAACCCACCTGACCCATGTGACCATTGATGGTCCCCGTTTGTCCAAGGAAGGAGGAGGGGAAAATCTCTTGACATTCCTTGGGGCAAAAGCTATTCATCACTTGCCCCACGAGAGTTGTTGTCGATGGAAGCATTTGTCAAAAAATCTTCCGGTCCTCATTAGCATGTAGCTTATATGGGCTGGGATCATGTTTATTAGGGGGTATCGTTAGAGAAGTCAAGCAGTATCACTAACTGCTGGTCTAAGATCCTGAGATGTAGGGAGCATTTTCTAAGATTTAAGTCCAGTGAGTGATCATATAACCAATCTTGGCCAAGAATTAATGGTTCTATCAAGTCATGATCATGGCACTTCTTATTTTCATACATTTAATGCATTCTAAGGCCTCTGCCTGAGTTTCCTCTCGTATTATCTTCTCTTCCTCCTTGTGTTTCTTTGCCAATGTAAGTTGTCTAAGCATATCCTCAGTAATAGGTTCTTGATAAAGCTTTACTCTACATCCACTAATACATTTAGGCATTTAGCATGGCTAGTTGTACCGCTCCACTTGTTAAAAGCCTGTTTATAATCAAAGGTCCATAACCACGTTCCTCTAGTTTTTGTGTGTGTTATTTTAGCATATACACTAGGACTAAATCACCTTCTTTCAAGCCTTTATCTTTCACATGTGCATCAAAATAAGCTTTCTATAGCTTTTTGGCTAAATATATGCTTGTTGCTGCTCTCAATCTAGTTTCTCCTAATCATTCCAAGTCCATTATGCTTGAAGATAACTCATGGCTTGTCCAGTGATCCTCTTGTGTAACATGAAGGGTAGGTACCAAAACATCCAAAGGAAGCACTGCATTTTGACCAAATTTGAACCATATGAAAGGGAGTTGCATTGAGTAGGATCTTGTAGGCCATTCGATATGCCCAAACAGCATAATGTAACTGTTTGTCCCAATCTGAACGTTTGTTGTTTACGAGTTTCTTCAATACATTACAAAGGACCTTGTTAGTACTCTCTACCTATCCTTTGTCTTGAGGATGATATGGTGCAGATTTCTTGTGAATCACCATAAATCCCTATAACAAATATTAAATAACTTGGTTTAGAAAGTGGGCCCCTCTGTCACTCATGAGTTCTATAGGTAATCCATAGCTTGTAAAGACATTACCAAATAAGAATTTTGCAATCATGTGCACATCATTCTTTTTGGTAGCCTTTTCCTCTACCCATTTGCTGAGATAATATGTCGCTACTATGATGTATTCAACATGAGTGCCTTTAGCAGGGGGTTAATGGGTCCTACAAAATCTATACCCCACTTAGAGAATGTACATCTTCCCATCATGGGTTTCAGTGTCATTTCATGTTTGCGAGTAGGAAACTGGGCTCTTTGGCATACGTCACATCTTTGCACATATGTATGTGCATCCATATGAAGAGTTGGCCACCATAGTCCTATGAATAGTATGGCCTTGATTATTTGGTCGGGGCCAAAATGACCTCCTACAACACCTTGGTGTGTAGTCTTTAATATGCTTAAATAATCACTCTCATGAACACATTGTCTCAAGTATCCATCTCGTCCTCTTTTGTAAAGATTATCATCAATCAGCGTATAGTCTTGAGCTTCCTACTCTATACTTCGTCATCTTGCTAAAGTCATTCCTTGAGGGAATGTGTTCGTCCTCAAGTAGGTCACCATTGGTTTACTCCATTCAGGTGTCAGAGACACATGGTATAAAGTGGCATGCTCCATGCATGGTCTTTCACAACAGACTAGGCATTCCTTGCATATTCTATAGACATCTGCTTCCATAGAAGGCTTGTACACTCCTAATCCATGTAGAGTCTATAATGTACGATGTCTCGAATGATGTTGCTCTAATGTACCTACATGTGCTAATTGCAACCATTTCTTGTATTCTGATTCCTCTATGAAACAAGCAAGAATTCTCTGATTATCTTGTTTATGCACACTTCTTGCTAGTATCTGGTATCTTTGTGACTTGGTGATCTCTCCTTCTCTGATCATAATCCTAGGATTCTTTGGTCCAAAAGTGAGAATAGGGACAATAGGCTTGGCCCATTTGGGTGCATCTGGTAGCTCCCTTGAGGGGCTTCTCGAGTAGTTAGCTATGAAAGATGATCGGCTCTAAGGTGGGTCTTTCCCTTCCTGACTACTTCAAAATCGTACTTCATAAATAGTAGAAACCAACATATCAATCATCATGTGTTACAAGGCTAATTGACTAGTAAAACAATGCATGATGATCCGTGAAGAACTTGAACTTATTTGCCAATAAGCAATTCCTGGATTTTTTTACCGCATAAATCATTACTACTACTCTATGGTGGTGTAATTTCTTTTCGTCCCATTCATTTTTTCTACTCGCATATGGAATGGGGAGATGTATATTGCTCTTGCTCATAGGTTGTGCTAGTACACACCCTATAGCATAGCTGGATGCATCCATGTGTACATGGAATGGCTTACTCCAATCTGGTGTCATTAAAATGGGTGTTGAACACAAGCATTTTTTAAGTTGATTGGATGATTTCTCGCATTCATTCGTCCATTCAAATTTAGTCAAAAGGGAGTATAGAGGCTTTGCGATGATTGCATACATGTGTATAAATCAATGATAATAACCACAATGTCCCATGAAAGCCTGTACCTCCTTCACATTTTTTGGCCTAGGTAGATTTGCAATTACACTAATCTTTTCTTCATCCATAGAGGTTCCATTCTCTAACACAATGTGCCCTAGAATTTTGCCTTGCATCACCATGAAAATGCATTTTTCTGGGTTCAAGTAGACCTGATATTCTTGACATTTGGCAAACACTTGCTTCGATTCAGGGATGTGGGTTTGTCTCATGTTAGAATGTGCACATAAATTGTCCACATAAACTTCCAAGTTCTTTCATAAGAATTCCCAAAAAACGTGACACATTAGCCATTGAAAAGTGGCAGGTGCATTTGTCAGCCCAAATGGCATCACAAAAAATGCAAAAATGCCCCACTCTGTGGAAAAAGTCATCTTGTGTTGATCTTCAGGAGCAATGGCTACTTGATTGTAGCTTCAGAATCCATCAAGGAGCTATAGACTTTCTTTCCCATGACTCATTCTAATAAATGCTCCCTGATAGGAAGCGGATAACTATCTCTAATCATAGTGGCATTAACTTTTTCAAGCTTAATACACACACATAATTTTCCGTTCTTCTTGGGCACAACCACAATGGGGGATACCTCGATATGCTCAATTTCATAGATAAATCCAGCTTCTATCAAACAATCTATCTCTTCTTTAATCTTGGCAGCATACTTGTCATTAGAGGTGTATGGTTTCTATTTAGAAGGCTTGGCTTCTGGAGTCATGGGAATTCTATGGGAGCATATACTTGGGTCCACTCCTTTCAAATCCTTGTAGATCCATGCAAATACATCTCTATATTCTCACAATTGGGCTGTTAACTCTTCTTCTTCCTTCTCCTTCTCTGTCAAATCATGCCCTATATATGTGCATTTCTTTTCTCCTTCTTCAATTGTAACCACTATTTTCTTACTTCTCTCCCTATTATCATATGCTTCTCCTATAATTGATTCTCATTTAGGCATCCGTACCATGATTCTTCTATCTTCTATTTCATATTTTTTAAATTTCTCAGGCACTTCCATGAGGGGTTCTTCTTCTTCTATCTTGAAAGAAACTTGGAGAAGCTTGTAGAAGGTAGAAAAGTGTGTTTCCAAGCGACAAAGTTTGGTCTAGCCAACCGGCACAAGACCAGCCCTTGAACTTATGGAGACTCAAATAGACCTTATAGGCATGCGATAAGTGCAAAGAAATGCACTATGTACTTTGGAGCATCAAGGAGAATGAGTCGATACAAAACAGATAGGTTCACAGGTCGACTAGCTCAAAAAAC
The DNA here is from genome assembly GCA_020310875.1 of Ceratopteris richardii. NCBI lineage: Eukaryota > Viridiplantae > Streptophyta > Polypodiopsida > Polypodiales > Pteridaceae > Ceratopteris > Ceratopteris richardii. The sequence goes on along the minus strand of CM035411.1, from coordinate 140,863,066 downwards.
TTACTATCTATGGAAGAGGCAATGAGCTTCAAATGCCCATAGCGACCAGCATGATTACAATTAGAAAAAATCCTTTTATGGGAGTGATACACATAATGTTGAGTGTATAGAATGCACAAAATTATAATGAATAAGCAAAATATGCTATAGGAATGAATGAAACATTCACCAGTGGTACTTCCTATTTTTCAGGAATACGTAGAGATTGATCTTGAGACAGAAAAACTCAGATTTCTCCCAATCTACTGAAACAAATGCTATGAACATTTATATGCATAAACTAAGAACTAATAACTTCTTAATGAGCCATCTTGCACTCAATTTGGAGCTTTGGAGAGAGAGCAATAGCCTCTGCAAGATTACTCTTGGCGAAGAAGATGATCTAGAGAATTGAAGGAGCAAGACAATGATGGTCACAAGTGTATGTATATTGCTTCCATGTATTGTACAAGTGATTTCAAGTCTTTATATAGACTCTAGGATTGTTCCAAGACTTCTACAAGTGGATTTTGAATTCAAATGAAGGTGGGAATGGTTGTTGGAGGGAATCAATTCACTTTCCTACAATCTAGGAAAAGTGAAGATCTAGTTTGATCTACTTTTAGGTGATTGATTGCTTGATTGAATGCAACTTCAACCACCAAAAAATTCGTGGGATTGGGGCTCTATCTTTCTACCTTTACATGTGTAAAGCTCAAGGCTTTTACAACGGTAAATGAACCATCAAAAATCTCTCAAAAAATACAATAAATGAGCATAAGAAAAAGAACTCTCCAACGTATATTCTTTCAACGCGATAGCCTTTGATGTAGATCAAATCCACCTCAAGCATAGTGTAAGCTTGATGTTCCAACAACTCCCCCTCAAGCTAAAGTATGCTTGAGTCTTCATTCTCTGATAGGTTGAATACCTGCCATAGCTTTGAATCTACAAAGCTTTATTGCATCAAGTGCCTTCGTCATCATATCTGCTACTTGCTTTTCAGTTGGAACAAAAGAAATGTCAATCTCCTTTGCCATGAGCTTCTCCCTGATGAAGTGGTAATGGACTTCTATGTGCTTGGTTCTTGCATGGAAAATAGGATTTGCTGCTAGATGCATGGAACTTACATTATCTCCAAATATGTGAGGTTTGGAACTCACAAGTCCCAAATCTGTATACAATGCTTTTAACCATATTGCCTCTTGAGTTGCTATGGTCAAGCCTCTATACTCTGCTTCAGTTGAGGATAAAGAAACTGTTGGTTGCTTCTTGGAACTCCATGACACTAGCTTCAAACCTGCAAATTCTAAGTAACCAGATGTACTTTTTCTATCATCCTTAGCTCCTGCCCAATCTGCATCTGAATAGATTTTGATATCCAAATCTGAAGAATAAGGATAGAATATACCTTCCTTGATTGTACTTTTGAGATACTTAAGTACTCTCTTAGCCGCATCCATGTGTGGTTTTCTCGGTGAGTGCATGAACTGACTAAGCACTCCCACACTATATGAGATGGCTTCCCTTGTATGAGTAGCATATATCAAGCTACCTACCAAGCTTTGATATTCTTTGTCTTCAATTCTCTCACCTTCATAAACACTAAGTTTATGATTCATCTCCAAAGGTGTACCTACAGGTTTAGTGTTCTCCATTTTGAACTTGAGAAGAAGATCATGAATGTATCTTCTCTGAGTCAAATACATTCCTTCATCTATATATATCACCTGCATACCTAGGAAATATATGAGCTCACCTAGGTCATTGATTTTGAACTCCTCTTGCATGTGTCTCTTGATCCTTTGAATGCCATTTAGATCATCACCTGTCACAATAATATCATCTACATATACACATAGTTAGATAACCTCATTGTGATCCCTTTTGATGAATAGAGAAGGATCTGAGATGCTAGCTTTGAACCCTTGATCTTGAAGATATGTAACCAACCTATAATTCCAAGCTCTAGGAGCTTGTTTCAATCCATACAATGCTTTCTTAAGTCTATAAACATAAGATGGATGATTAGGGTTTTCAAAACCTGGTGGTTGTGACATGTATACCTCTTCACTTATCCAACCATTTAAGAATGCATTTTTCACATCAACTTGGAGAAGTCTCCAATTCCTTGCAGCAGCTACACTTATCAATGTCCTGATTGTAGTCATCTTTGCAACTGGTGAGAATGTTTCCTAATAGTCTATACCATGAGTTTGTGAGCATCCTTTGGCAACTAATCTTGCCTTGTACCTGCAAATTGATCCATCTGAGTTTCTTTTAACTTTATATACCCATCGGCAACCAATTACCTTTTGATTTGGTGACATTGGAACCAAATCTTAAGTGTCCATTTCCTTCAATGCATCTATCTCTTCTTTCATGGCCTTTTACCAATTAGGGTTTCCCTTTGCCTCTTCATAGGTTGACGGTTCCTCTGAAATAGAGTCTTTTGCCAAGTATATTGAATGCTTTGTAATAATGTGGAATCATATCCATACCTTTCTGGGTGTTTCTTCTCTCTTGCTGATCTTCTAGGTGCTTGTTTGGAGCATTCTCCAACCTCTTGCATCTTTGCTTTGCCTCTTGACTTCCATAGCTTGTAATCCTTTTCCCTTTCATCTTGGTCATTGTCTGTATCACTTCTTAGATCCTGGACGTGTGTATCATGCTTGCTTCCTAATTGATAAGAGTCATAATCAAAATCATATGGTAGTGTAACCTTTTGTTTGTGTTCAGCATACCAAGACCTGTGTTCTTAAAACACAACATCTCTACTTGTAGTGAATTGCTTGGTTGAAGGATTGAAGAACCTGTAACCCATCTGATTTGAATCATATCCAATAAACAATGCCTTTGTTTCCCTTTCATCTAGCTTACCTCGTATTTGTGATGGTACATGAACATAAGCTAAACAACCAAAAACCTTGCAATGTCCAAGGCTAGGTTTTCTTCCATGCGATGCTTCATAAGGAGTCATACCTTGAAGTGATTTGGATGGTAGTCTATTAACAAGGTACAGAGCAGTTGAAATAGCTTCTCCCCATAGATAATGTGGCAACTTCTTCTCTTCAAGCATTGTTGGGGCTAATCCAACCAGTGTCTTTTTTTTCCTCTCTGCAATTCCATTTAGCTGAGGAGAGTACCTAGTAGTCACTTCCCTTTTGATAACTTTGTCCTGCAAGAACTCATCAAACTCTTTGGAAAAGTATTCTCCCCCTCCATCAGATCTAAGCTTCTTTAGTGATCTACATGTATGATTCTCCACATGTGCAAGATACTCCTTGAGGCAATCAAACACTTCATTCTTACTCTTGATAAAGTATAGAACAATCCATCTACTATGGTCGTCAATAAATGAGACATAATACCTTGATCCTGCCAATGAAGGTTCTTGACTTGGTCCCCATACATTTGTATGTACTAAGTCCAATAAGTTGTTGTGGATGTAGCCTCTGTGGTTGAATGGTTGTCTTTGTGCCTTCCCAATCTGACATGCATCACACCTATTGATAAAGTGTTGCTTTGATATGTTGGGTAGTCCTAGAACACTTTGATCCCTGCATATATCCTTAAGGTTCTTTCATTCACATGACCAAGTCTCTTATGCCACACTTCAAGCTCACTTAGGGTTTGAGACCCAAAGTTGAATAGAGCTATGTTCCTGGTTTCTCCTACTTCAAAAGTAAAGAGCCTACCATGCTTCTCACCTCGGGCTATCTTTTTGAAGCCTTGACACGGATCTTCCACAAAAGTTGGGTGAACCTAACTTGCAAGCCTTTTTCAACTATTTGGCCTATACTTATTAGGTTTTTAGTGATAGTGGGTACATAGAGGAGCTTACTTAGAATGTTTGTCCTGCCATTTGAAGCTTTGACATTACCAATCTTCTCCACATTGTGCTTTGTGTCATCCCTTGTTTGCACTTCATGTCTATGCTTTGGACTTTCCAAATCACATAGAAGAGCAATGTTGCCTGCAACATGATTCGAACATCATGAATCTATGTAGAACAAATGATCATCTTCTTTACCATCTTTGTGGCTTAGATTCATAAGAAGCAATGATTCTTCATGTGATTGATCTTCTGAATAATTTTTGTAGTCCCTTCTATTATAGCTTCTATTGTTATTGTTGAAGTTGTGTCCACCTCTGCCTCTATTGCTGCCATATCCACCTCTTCCACTTCCTTTCTGGGTCTTCCCATTGAACCAGCAATTCTGAGTGGTGTGGTTGGTCGTATCGCATATGGCACAAGGTTGAACATTCTGACCTTTGGTTTTGTCTTGCTTTGGTCCTTTCTTCTTCCTTTTCCACTTGTTCTTGCTTGCAAAGTTGGTTTGGGAGGTCTCTTCTTCATTTTCTTCCTTCTTCTTGCCTTTCTGCTTCTTATCCTTCTTATCTGCATATAGAGCACTAGTTGAATTACCATGATAAGAGTTACCTTCCTTTATGCTATTGTTGGCTTCTTGATTGAAGAGTTGTCCAAGAAAGATGTTGAAGTCTGGAGTTTGCACATCCATGATGAGATCATAAGCCGTCGTGAAGCATTGCCATTGTGTATTACTTCGAATGCCGTTGAGAATTTGCCTCATGATGACCTCTTCTTCAATCAGCTCTCCAATGGATGCTAACTGATTTGCAACCTCCTTGACCTTGGTAACAAACTCTGTGATGGTTTGTTTAGGTGTCTTCTTCATTTGGTTGAACTTGTTAGCGGCCGCCGGATTGGAAGATTGTATAACGGAAATCTTGCTTCACACGTGCAAAAGGTTGTTACGCAGGCACGATGTATTCTTTTATATAAAGCAATGAAAAGAAAGACGTGCGAGAGAGATGACTCGTGGAATCACCAAACTGTTCGTCTGGGGGATTGCCTGAATGCTGCTGTAGCGCTGTTGTCTAATTTCTGCGTACTCTGATTGTACTGTGTGTATCTGTGTTTTGTTACCTATCCATCTCTGTTGAGGTTGCGAGTTCTATTTACATCTAATAGATCGTGAACTGCTGTCTGAGTAAGTTGTTTGTGAATCTCTATTGGGTTATGGTGTTAGTCCGCGCATTGTGTGTTATCCCTTCTTGGAATGTTCTGCCAGTGGTTGGTGAAGTCTGATGCAACTGTGGTAGCGTTCTGGTATTCAGATATGTACGGTGTTGTCTGCAGTGTTGGAATCTGTCTTCATACGGTAAAGTTAAGTACAGTAAGGGTCTTCTAAGTTGCGCACTGAGTTTTCAGTACGGTGTGTTTGAACTATCGAGTTCTTTGTGTCTACGGTGTTTTCTGTGAAGGTTGAACGAATACTCTTGTTTCCTGTATTTCCAGTAAGTTTATGTGTATATGCAACATAGCATCTTAGCGTATTCGGTGCACGTGGTTGAGCTAAGACTGTGAACGGTAATGTCTAAGTACAACAGATTTTGTTAGAGCTCTCAGCAATAGTATATTGCTGAGCAGTGAGTTTGGGAACTAAGTACAGGGTCTCTGTATAATAGACCCCTTCCACTCCCAAGAACCCAAGAATCACTTAAACGCACTTCTGATAGTTAGAAGGAAGCAACAACGTTTAACACTGGCGTCGTCTGTGGGAAGGTGGCATCAAGATTGCCGTTTATCTGTCGAAAGTGTTATCAAGATTGCCATTTATCTGTGGGAAGGTGGCAACAGATCAGATTGTTGCAAACCTGTTGTGAAAATGTGACTGTAAATTTTTGACCGATAGTAACAGTACGCGATTAGTACAAAAGATGATACATGCCGGTTACTCGATCCGGTGAAACGTATCCAAAGAACCGCCAGCCTGGGGTACTTAATTTGCTAAAAACGACTCCGGGAGGTAGAAGTACAACTAGGTCTAACCCAGTTGTCAAGAAAGTAAAGAACATTAGTAGTGATTCCGGTCATATTCCGGTGGAACGTGCTACGCATCTGGTAAATTCCGATACTATTTCGGCACAGTCTATCGAAGATATAGTAACTCCAGAATCTACCAGGACGCAGCCTGAAGTTAGTTTAACAACATTGGGTAAAGATTCAAATTTGTTTACGACTAGAAACACTTTAGCCAAGGAAATTAGCGAAGGCAAAAAAGCACCTTGTTTTGGTGAAAATTCGACATATTCCGGTGATATTTCGGTAACAGTTACTGAAAGATCGCAGTTTTTCGGCGACGGTTTACCATTTCTTGGTGAATCTTCAGCCCAGTCACCGCTATTGGGAGTAAGTTTCCCTACGTTCGACATCAAGAAGGAAGGTAGCCTGTTCGAAACCGAGATTCGAAATATACTGAACAAGATTATCGAACCGGAAAGTGCACAGGCTGATACAGACTCCGACGGTTCAGATATTCAGCCTTGGAATACAGGAGATAGTCACCATACAACCATTAGTACGATGAACGAACAACAACAACAACAACAACTATGTCTACCCAGGCCGACTCCAACAGGAGTAACGTACACTAAATTTGGTGGATTCCCAGGTGATGACCCAGATGCTCATGTACGCACATTTGAGATAAGTTACGCAGTGCTCAACCATCCACCTGATCCGGCATATAAGGCTATTGTTTTCCAATCAACATTGGTCAACGAAGCAGCTAGATGGCTTACAGAATATGATATTAACCATTTCGGCACTTATGAAGCAGTAAGAGATGCCTTTTTGCAGAGATTCAGGCTAAAGAAGAATCCACCGAAATTTTTGACTACCTACAAAACAATAGACAGAAGATAAATCAAACAGTACAGGAATACGCCACGCTATTCAGGACTCATTTGAGGCAGTTACCACCAGCACATGCCAACCTATTGGATGACGTTATTACTCAATCAATGAGCCATCTTGCATTCAATTTGGAGCTCTACAGAGAGAGCAACAGCCTCTGCAAGATTATTGTTGACGAAGAAGATGATGCAGAGAATTGAAGGAGCAAGACAATGATGGTCACAAGTGTATGTATATTGCTTCCATGTATTGTACAAGTGATTTAAAGTCTTTATATAGACTCTAGGAGTGTTCCAAGACTTCCACAAGTGGAGTTTGTATTCAAATGAAGGTGGGAATGGTTGTTGGAGGGAATCAATTCACTTTCCTATAATCTAGGAAAAGTGAAGATCTAGTTTGATCTACTTTTAGGTGATTGATTGCTTGATTGAATGCAACTTCGACCACCACAAATTCGTGGGATTTGGGCTCTATCTTTCTACCTTTATGTGTGTAAAGCTCAAGGCTTTTACAACGGTAAATGAGCCATCAAAAATCTCTCAAAAAATACAATAAATGAGCATAAGAAAAAGAACTCTCCAACGGATATTCTTTCGACGCGATAACCTTTGATGTAGATCAAATCCACCTCAAGCATAGTGTAAGCTTGATGTTCCAACATATCTTAGGTGACTTCTTTCTTTCCCTCTTCTACTTACTCTCCTTGCTTTCTGTGAGTGACTTGGTGGGTGCGATTTGATTTTCTTTTCATACCTCAAGGGGTGATGGCTTCTACAAAGTAAAGATACTCCTCTTCTAATGAGCAGAAGGGTTCCATGATAATGGAATCTAGGTTCGTGTTCCTTGTCTCACCTAGTTCTTCAGTCAAATCCATGCATTGTTCTAGGATAGGGTCTTCCTCCAAGGGTTCTATCATAAAGATGGAAATGTCATATACGTCCTCATCACAATGAGGGGTCCATTGTTCTTCATTTACTGCTATGTCCATGGTGGCTAAGATCTATGCACAATCATGAGGCTCAAATTCCTCGTCTAGAAACACTATAGGTGCATAAGCCAGATCTTGACGGGTACGTGGATGTCGTGCAAAGCCTAAAGTTATGGCTTTCAATCGTTCTTCTTCTTGTTTTTCTACCTTACACATCCATAGATGAGTATCCTCATGCAACTATGAAGGATCTAATTCTAAGGATTGCACCGATTCTATTTCCTCAGGTGTCCTATGGATGGTGTTCTACTGTAGTGGGGGTACATCGTGCTGGAAATAGTCCTTGAGGTTGACTTTGGTAGTTACTCCCAAATGTTGCAAGTATAAAGAATTGGTTCCCCAATCTTGTATGATTTGCAAAAATCGCATGAATGGGCATCCCAAAATCATCTCGTAAGCATGATTCCTTCCAAACTCAGAAATGACAAAGGTGTGCTCAAATTCTATGCCAGAGGTGGTGAGAGATACTCCTTTCATTAAACCTAATGGATTCTCAATGCTTCCATCTAGCCATTTGCAACTTCATTCCCGTGGGTCTTAATGTTGGCTTACACCAATGTTTCCACAAGGAAATGGTGGCAATGGCTACTCCAACACCTGAATCTAGGATTGCTTTGGTGGTGTAGCCTTGGTAGGTGATTGGAAGATAGGTATACCCTTCTTCTCCTTCAATCATATCTCTTATCCCTACCACGGGTATTCTAGGCACTTTCTTGTGTAAACCTCACTAAGAGTGAGTATTCGCTATCCTTGAGAATTGGTTTGCTACATGCTTCCACAACTCAGGTTTAATTTTCAATAATTCTTCTAACGTGAAATGACACTATACTTTAGTGTTCTTTATTACATCTGTATTCCTAGGAATTACTGACTCCTCGTTTCTTACTAGTATGGTGGGTGATCTTATACTGATAGACATAGCTTCCCAAGGTCTAGTGAACTGAGGTAATTCTTGTAAAGAATTAGATTCAAAATTGGTTTGGTCACTAAGTTTTTCCTCCTCCAATTCATCATATATAAAGGGTATGTCTTGTGGAAATTGTTCCTATGAATCGTCTATCTCTTGAATGGGTGGATGGGTTTCTTGCTCTCATCTCCACTTCTCTCCTTGGATTTCCCTCAGAAATCCTTATGAGTACTTATGTATGGAAGAAAAGTTATCCCAATCGATAATATTTGGCACTTCACACAAAGATGGTGCATCACCTTCTTGTGCCTTAGGAACAGTAGGGTTATTCTTCAAATTCTTATTTTTGTTACTAGAAATCAAGTGTTCTATCCTCTCTAATAGTCCTTTGAAGTGTAGTTCTAGTTTTGCTATGTTACTCCAATCGACATATTGAGAGGCGTCAAACATAGTTTGAGCTAATTCTACCATCTTCATGCAAAGCTTAGCTCTCTTGATTTCTAAGTTTGCCCTTGGATAATTCTTGCTTAATTCTGCTACTTGGGTTCCTTCTTTTAATCTCTCCTGGTATTCTCAAAACATCATGTCTAAATCTTCAGGTATGGGTTTGGTTGAAACTGATCTTGGTTTCTGAGTTGGGTTCTCCTAATTCCACTCTTGCGAAGTCAATTCTAAAATTTTAGCTCTAATCTCTTTTAAACTTCCTTCCAAATTTCTTATTTTCTTACTCCATTTTCTCTTGATTCTCTCTCTTGAATCCTTCCAAGATCTAGTTTTTCTTCCACTAGACTCTTCGACTTTGCTATTCTCAGCTATTTTGTCAGGGTTTGGTTGTTGATTTTGCAACAGTGTTTGGGCTCTTGTTACTGCTTGTATAGGTACAAATGCTGATATGGATCCATCTAAAGTGTGCACAATGCCTATCCCATTTATGGGTGTCACTTTAGAGGCATTAGTGGGGTTCTTAGGGCACTCTCTTATGACATGCTCTTTACCACATTTTGCAAAAAAACCTTGAAAGTTCTAATACAGAGGTTGTCCTGCTATCGCAAGATGTGGGCACTCATTTATGAAATGATCTCTCTAGCACCTAAAACAAGGTCCTTTAGTCCCTATGGTCGTAGTTGTCTCAACTAGGGATGTGGGTTGGGGTTCGGGAACATGACGTTAGCATAGTCTGGCTCACAATGGGGTTCCAACAGAGGGCTCCCATATTGGTATGTGTCCATATGTTCTGGTGACTCGGTGTAGTATGCAGGTGGACTATCTACATGGGTAGAAGCGAAACTGTTGGAATTGGGATCATTTTTTGTGGTCAAAGGGGATGATGATACTAAATCTCTATTGAGATTCTCTCCTACCGTAGCATACTTGACAGAGATTACATTTGCAGGTGGGGGTGGTTGTTGAGCTAGAACTAGTTGAGATATCGATTGCATCTAATAAGGTACCAGAAAGTTTTGTTGGGGCCTGTAATAATGAGGTTGAGCATTGTACTGATGTAGGTATCTACCTAGTTGTTGGTATGCCTATGAGTAGTTATGTCGAACCACCTGCTTATTGTATGGATAGTCTTTGCAATATGATTAGTGTACCACCTTTCAATTGTGCAGTATTTGCCACTAGGGTTGGCTTGGGGTTGTGTTATATTTGGGCACACATTTTCCATATGATCACCTCCATAGAAGTAACAACGTTTGACTAAAGTTAACCAGGGTATCTGTTTGCTCGAGACTCCTAACTTTACGGATACCTCTCAGTTAGGTCTTCTATGGAACTAGAATGTTTCAAGGATAATTGAGAGGAGTTATCTGAATCTCTGTGGACCTTAGAAAGCTCCAATTCATCTCCTAAATTATCCTCAATGTCTATACAGGTTCTCACACATTGCTCTAGAGTTCAGGGTTCCTTCAAATATACATAGGATCGTAGTTTAGAGCTCAAGAGTCCGTCCAAAAATAAAGATACTTGTGTGGCTTGAGTGGGCTTGCGTGGCTTGAGTGGGTAGTTCTAGCATTGGGAATCTCTCAATATACTATCTAAATCTATGCACTGCAAGCCTAATTGTCTCCTCGGGGTCTATTTGAAATTGTGGATTAACAAGGAAGTATTGTGCCTAATTCCACTTTTAGAGAATTGAGTGATGAATGATTTCAACAATGATGAATATCCATGAATGGGCTTTGCTATAGGGGTTGGAACTAGCTTAAGGTCGTGTTTTTTAGCGTGAGTCCAAATACATTGTATCGAGTGAATATATCTTCCACTTGCTGAGCTCGCAACACTTGTTTGAACTCAACAACATGATCATAGGGATCTCTTCTCCTGTCGAAGCAATTTTTCATTGACTTAACTAATTGTGTGGGCCCCAATATTCTTGAGTGCTCTCGGGGTCTAGGTAGAGGAAATTCATCTCTACCACCTTAGAATATTGGTTCTCTCGGTCTCTCCATTCTATCAGTGCCCACTGTTGATCGGTCTCTTCCTAGGGTGTGAGCAAAGCTCCCTTCTCGCTTCTCCTTATTTTTCTCTCTTTGGGAACCATGGGCCATGGATGTCCTTGCTCCTTGGTGACTAAAGGCCACATTAACATGTGGTGGGGGGAATACCAATTCACCCCTCCATGTATAAGCATGTCTTCCATGATTAGACACTACAAACACTTGTTCTGATGTGTTGTCTATGCACACTACTTTTCTAGGTATTCTTGGGTCCTTTAACTCGTAGATTGTGATTGATCCTATTTCACTTGGTTGTTCCATCCTATACCTCCAAAATCCTTTGCTAGTGTACTTATTGATAAATAATTCAATACTTTTGTTATCTTGAGGGATATATTCTAGGTTTAACATCCTTGTCAACATTGATTTCCCTCTTGGTGTCCTAGGTTCATCTCCTAATGGTTCCTATCGTTGGGTCCCTATGTCTACCTCGGGAAAAAATACCCAAAATTCATTAGTGTTGTTAGGCAGATTGGTAATGATGTACATTGTTCCTTCCTTGTCTATGTATGCATCTCTCTCAAATTTAACCACCGGATGTTCCAATCCTAGGGGTTGGTCAGGGTTTCACAATTGAACAACCGACCTTCTCAAACCATCCTCATAGCTTGTCTCTGAGCTCAAATTGTAAGGGTAATTACTTAGTTGTTGAGCCCAAGAACGTGTTGTGGTTCTCACACTTGCTTTTGATGACCTAAGGCTTCATCGATCTGCCTTTCCTATGTGCTTTCCTGACCTGAGGTTCATGAATTTACCTCCCTCTAACACTCAATGTGAGTTATCATCACTTCTACTTCTTTGTTCTCAATCCCTTGGTTCACTTTTTTCTCCTTTTGACCTCTTTTCTTGTCCAAATATATACGTTAGGAATCATCTTTTTGTTGTATGTTTAAGTTCTCACACAGTCAAATTTTAATCCTTTTCCTTTAAGTTTTTGTTGCCGCAATGTCTTAGCTTACACTTGAACTTGAATGATTAGGGTTTCTTATACTTGAATTGTTCCTATCTCAACCCTAATTCAATCAATAATGCTATTTGCATTTAGCCTAAGCTAGCAATTGATTGAGGGGGTTGAGAATTCTTCCAACCTCAAGTGTGATGCCTCTTTGGTTGCTCTTTTGCCCAAGAAGACATGCTTCCCAAGCTTTGCCTCACCTTGCGCTTTGTTGTACCTCTGTTTCTAAATCACCTATAAAACATCAAGATTAGATAGAACTTTTGTTGATGAGCAATGAAATTCTCCTTCTTTAAACATGTACCAAGACCTTCAATACACACATTTTGCTTGCAAACGCACCCAAAATAGGCCTAAAAATGCTAAAACATTAAACCCTAAAAAATGTGTTTCAGGTTGACCGTCGCAATGGTCTAACACAATAGCGATGGTCATGAACTATCACAATGGTCCTACACAGTCACGATGGCATAATGGGGAATTGTTGTGATGGTCTACAACTTACCGGTCACGCGATGGCCTCAAACTGTTGCAATGGTGTGCACTGAGTGCGATGTGATGGCCTAGTATTGCCTGATGGCCACGTTCCAGTGAACCATCACGATGGCGTGTTCTAACAGCTATGGTCTAAGGTTGTCATGATGGCATGAGCCAATCACAATGGTCTAATTTCAAGTGAGTCATCATGATGGTCTCGTTAGGGGAGATCATCACGATGTTCTTCTATGGATCTGATGCGATGGTCCAAGCACGATGGTCTTGAGGTGTCATGATGGTATGAACCAATCGTGATGGTGTAGGCTATATGATCATCATGATGGTGATTGTAAATTGTCACAATGGCCTTGGCCCGTTGCGATGGTCATGAATTGTCACGATGGCATGAGCCCATCGCGATGGTCTAGTCTTGTCATGATGGCATGAGCCAATCGTGATGGTAACGCCTCGTCGTGATGGTGATGCACTGTTGTCATGGCTTACCAAAGTGAAAATGTTTCAAATCCACCAAAGGATTCCTAAAGGAGCTAGTGTGCCCTACACCATGCTTATAATGTAATCACAAAAAGTAGAATTTCTCAGACCATCGCAATGGCCTAAGGCCTTCGATAGATATGGCAGAAAGTCAGAGTTTTTACCTTTCAGGGTTGTATCCTCATACTAGAGCACTTTCCTGCAAGAAAAACTCAAAAACACATGCACAAGCACTTGCTCACAAGCTGCCTCTCTCTCACACTCTTGCAAATGAGGAAAATGAGGTGAGAAGGTGAATATGGTGAATTTTTTGAAATTTTTTGAGATGAAAGAAGATGATGAGGGGATGAAAGATAAGTATACAGGAGTTGAAAGAAGCTAAAAACAACACAAAAACAACAAAAAAACTGAAGTTAATTACCTTCCAATGCCAATTCTGTTGGTGCAAGTCAATCGCCAATTAAAGTTTTGATGAAGGATTTAACTCAAGGATTGAAGAAAATATCAATTTATGAAGCATGAAGAAAGTACATGATCAGAAGATGAGGACTTGTATACATATGTACATTAATTTAGAAGTTAGCTCACTTATACCTTTTGTTTGGTTATGAACTTGTACATATTTGCCTATATATACAAGTAAAAATGTTGGGGCAAAGTAGAGAGAGTATGAAAGAATACAAATTTAGAAGAATTAGAAGTCATTAGACACTTTAGAAGTGAAGAAGATCTCTCTCTTATCCATATGTAAAAGATTTCTGAATAGAAGAAAAGTTGCGCCCGATATTTCTGAGTGTTCTCCTTCTGTGTTGAATCTTTTGTGAAATGCTTTTGTACAAGTCTAAGTGTATAGTTGATTGACCTCTGTACACGTTTTCAGCTTCTAATTGAGATCAGACTGAGAGAATTAAGTGTAGGAACATTTACATGTGTAAATGTGAAGAAGTAAAGTTGCAGGAGGCATAAAATTTGATGCTAATATTTTGGTCATTTCTCCTTCCATAGTGTAAAGTTTTGAGCAAGCAAGCACTTATTCTTTAAGTTGGAAGGTAAGCCACCTATGGCTAAAAGCATTTGAATAAACGTGTTGTAGTTTGGGAGAACTATGTGTTTAAAGTTACAGGTGTTAAAGCCAACTATAAAGAAGTACATTTTTAGACATAGTTGAATTGTTAAGATCATTTCTCAAGATCTACTGAATCTTTTGGAATGATTTGACTTGGAGAAGGTGTGCAAACTGTAGGGGACACCTTGTGCAATTTTTTATCAAAACCTTTACACATTTGATCAGTCAATGAATGAGATATATGCAGCAGACTTTCTGAGTAGTTACTCTCTTCACAGTTTGTTCAAGATTTTGGTAATTGAGCATTGATCCTCCAAATTGGTAAAGGTTTTGAGTTATTCTTGATATAGAGGTGCTCTAACTTCAAGGATAGCTTGTTCTTTTGGAGATTAACACTCTCCATCAGTGGTATCAGAGCAGGAAGCATCAAAATTGAAGAAAGGAGGACTCCGACTGCTGCAGACATACAAAAATCAACACTTGAAGGTTCAAAAGGTGAAAGCTTGAGAAGGAGGCCAAAAGATATCAAGAAGATCAGAAGGAACTTCATTCGAAGTAAAGATAACCTTATTCCTTATAAAGGTTAAAGAATTTGATACACAGGTGAGGAAAGGATGGGAGATTCTCTTCAAATAGAGAAATTGGATAGAGAAAACTATCCAGCATGGTCAATGAGGATGGAAGCTCATCTTATGAGAAAAGATTTGATAGGTTACATTACAGGTGAAGAAGAAAAGCCACAATTTAGAGATCCTAGTGTTCCAACTAGGGATGAGTTATCAGATTTGAATACATGGATGAACAAGGATGCTCAAGCAAGGAGCATTATCTACATGGGAGTCAATGACTACTTGCTACCTCATATTAGAGGTCTTGAAAGTGCAAGTGATATATGGAATGCTTTGGAGGAGCATTTCCAAAACACCACAAATTCAAGGAAGGCATCTTTGTGGGCAGAGTTTACCACATTCAAGAAGAAGGCCTCTCAATCCATCTTTGATTATGTAACAAGGATGAAGGATATTACAGATGCATTAGGAGCAGTTGATGAAGATATTGAGGAGGATAAATTGGTAAGGCAAATCCTCACAGGTTTGAGAGGTGATGAGAAATGGAAGCCATTCATTTTGTCTACTGAATTGTCACTAGATCATTTCACTCTTGATTTAAATCAATTGCTAGGACACATGCTAACATTTGAGCAGGATGTCAAAGGTGATGGTGATAAGAGTATAGGTCAAGCAATGTATTCAAAGGATAAGAAGAAGAATAGCAAAGGGAAGCAACAAGCAAATGAAGATGAAGGCACAACTAGCCAAGCTAACTTCCTAAGAGGAAGAGGAGGTGGCAAAGGTAGAGGAAGAGGAAGAAGCAATAAAGATGGAGCCAAAGCTTGCTGGATTTGTGGTAAGACAAATCACTTAGCTCATGATTGTTGGCATAATAATCAGAATAATGGTGGATATAATCAGAATTTTAATTCAAGAGGAAGAGGTGGCAGAAATCAAAGAGGTAATTTCAGAGGTAGAGGTAGTAGAGGTTACTTTGGAAGAAATGCAGGTAGAGGATTCCAAAGCCAATCCTACAACAATATCTACTACAATTATGCTTCAGATCAAAAGGAGGATTCAACCTTGATCATGAATGCAACTTGTGAAAGGCAAAGTGAAGACCAAATAATCTTCTACATTGACTCAGGGTGTATCAATCACCTGAGTGGCAACTAGCCTCGATGACTGATTTGGAGAATAAGGTAACTAATCATGTAGTTCAAACAGGTGACAATACAAAGCACAATGTGAAGTCAATTGGATCAGTGAAGGCCAAGGATGGAAGTACTCTCCTAAGTATGGTTTTGTATGTTCCTACAATTCCAAAGAATTTGATAAGTGTAGGGCAAATTGTTGAAAAAGGTTATGAAGTAAGGTTTAATAATGATGGAGTTTATGTGGAAGACCCTAGCAATGGGTATAAACAAATTGTTTCAAGGAAGAAAGAAGGAAGAAGATTCAAGGTAATGTTGGTCATGCCTTGTTCACTTATGGAGGACATAAGATCTCTGAGTTAGATCTCTGGCACAAAAGGCTTGGACATTTCAATGAAAGAGGTATTAAAGATATGGTTAACAATGGTTCAGTGCTTGGATTGCTTAATGTTGCAGGTCAACATATGTCATACAAATGTGAGGCATGTCAATTAGGTAAGGCTCATAAGAAATCTTATTCCAAGCATGGTTTCATGTATTCAGAGAAGCTTGAATTGGTACTTACAGATGTGTGGGGACCTTCAAAGGATTTTAGTATAAATGGTTCAAGGTATTATGTGATTTATGTTGATGATGCTACCAGGTGGATCACAATATATGTAATCAAAGATAAATCAGAAGTATTCAATACATTCAAGCATTATCATGTGTATGCAGAAAGAATCACAGATCAAAAGTTGAAGAGACTAAGGTCAGAGGGGGAGAGTATTTCTCTAATGAGTTCAGTGATTACTTGTGGAATGCAGGTATAAGAAGGGAAGTTACTTCCAGGTACTCTCCTCAACAAAATGGTGTAGCAGAAAGGAGGAATAGAACTCTTGTTGAGTTTGCAAGATCCATGATGAAGGAGAAAAATTGTCCCAATTATTTGTGGGCTGGGCACAGCTACATATTTGGTTAATAGGTTACCATGTAAAGCTTTGCAGGGTTTGACACCATATGAGGCATGGTGGGGTAAAAGACCTACCTTAGATCATTGCAAAGTGTTTAGTTGTTTAGCCTATGCATATGTGCCATCTCAATTGAGGCACAAATTGGAACCTAAAGCTGAAAAGTATGTGTTCATTGGATATGATGATAAGCAGATGGGATATAGGTTGTGGAATCCATCCACAAAACAATTCCTTGTATCAAAGGATGTTACATTTGATGAGCAAGGTACTTGGTATGCAGGTACAATCAATACTTATGCAGGTGATGAAGAAATTGTGAATCAGAAGAAAGGTAAATAAAAGTTTCAGATATTTGATGAAGAGGAGAACAATGAAGTACATGTTGAAGTTGAAGAAGTGCCAAGGTTTGATCCAGAATGTGAAGAACCAGAAACTTCAAAAAGTGGAGAACTCAAAAGGTCAACAAGACACAAACGGCAACCTACAAGGTATAGCTATGAAACTTCTTTTTTGGCTACTAAAGATTATGCTTATATGGTAAAAGCAGATGAAGACCCTTCTACATATGAAGAGGCAAAAGGTAAGGAAAATTGGGAGAAAGCTATGCAAGAAGAGTATGATGCATTGATGGAGAATGAGACATGGGATTTGGTTCCCAAACCAAATAGTCAGAAGATCATTGGATGCAAATGGGTCTACAAGACAGAGGTATGTAGATGGAAGTGTGTCTAGGTATAAAGCTAGACTTGTTGTGAAAGGGTTTGCTCAAACATATGGAATAGATTATGATGAGACCTATAGTCCTATGGCAAAGATGACAACTATCAAGACACTCATAGCCATTGCTGCATGTAAAGGTTGGAGATTATGTCAATTAGATGTGAATAATGCTTTTCTAAATGGTTATATTTCATATGATGTTTTCATGGAACAACCACAAGGATTCAGAGATGAAAGGTATCCAGATCATGTATGTAAGCTCAAGAGAGCTTTTTATGGTTTGAAGCAGGCCCCAAGGGCATGGAATTATAGACTTGTGAAGTTCTTGAAGGAACTTGGTTTTCAACTATCTAAAGCAGATAGTATCTTGCTTGTCAAAGCAAGTGATGAGGGGTTCATTTATATCTGCATATATGTTGATGATATAATTCTTACAGGTACAGATGAGAAGGGCATACAAAGTTTGAAGAAGCAAA
The DNA here is from genome assembly GCA_020310875.1 of Ceratopteris richardii. Classification (NCBI taxonomy): domain Eukaryota; kingdom Viridiplantae; phylum Streptophyta; class Polypodiopsida; order Polypodiales; family Pteridaceae; genus Ceratopteris; species Ceratopteris richardii. Next base: position 140,845,120 of record CM035411.1, on the reverse strand, counting down.
TGGAGAAAGAGTTCAAGATTAGTGACTTGGGAGACTTGTCATATTTCTTGGGCATGGAGATCTCATACACTCAACCTGGAGTGTATGTAACTCAAGAAAGGTATTTGAAGAACTTGTTGATCAAGTTTAAAATGGATGATTGCAGGGTAGCACCTACTCCAATGGAGGTAAATCACAAACTGAGCAGATATGGAGGAGAAGAATTTAAGTATATGAAGATGTATCAAAGTGTGGTTGGTAGTCTTATCTATGCTACATTAACTAGGTCTGATTTGTCATATGCAGTTGGCATATTATCTCAATTCATGCATTGTCCTAGGAAAGAACATTGGATTGCAAGACAAAGAGTGTTGAGGTACATTAAGGGTACACTCAAAGAAGGTTTTTATTATGGTTTTACATCAGATACAAACATTAAGATATATAGTGATGCAGATTGGGCAGGTAATCCTGATGATAGAAGATCAACTTATGGATACTTGTGTTATGTGGGAGATAAGCTAATCTCCTGGTGTTCTAAGAAGCAACACACAGTTGCTTTATCATCTACAGAAGCAGAGTATAAAGGTATGGTTGAAGCTGCAAAGGAAGTCATATGGCTAAAGAGTCTCATGAAGAGTTTTGACATCATTCAGAGTACACCCACTATTCATGGAGATAACATGAGTTCATTGTATTTAGTTGCTAATCCTATTTTTCATGCCAGGACTAAACACATTGAGATTCAATATCACTTTCTAAGAGAGAAGGTGATGGATAAGGAGATTGAAGTCATACATACTTCAACAAAAGATCAGATAGCTGATATGCTAACCAAAAGCTTGGATGGACCAAAGTTACAAAGATTCAAAGACATGGCAGGTATAAAGAAGATAGACAAAACCTCAATTGATGATTGAGGGGGAGCTGTTAGTGGAAGTCAATCACCAATTAAAGTTTTGATGAAGGATTTAAGTCAAGGATTGAAGAAAAGATCAATTTATGAAGCATGAAGAAAGTACATGTTCAGAAGATGAAGACTTGTATACATATGTACATTACTTTAGAAGTTAGCTCACTTATACCTTTTGTTTGGTTATGAGCTTGTACATATTTGCCTATATATACAAGTAAACATGTCGGGGCAAAGTAGAGAGAGTATGAGAGAATAAGAATTTAGAAGAATTAGAAGTCATTAGACACTTTAGAAGTGAAGAAGATCTCTCTCTCATCCATATGTAAAAGATTTCTAAATAGAAGAAAAGTTGAGTGTTATTTGGATTCTTAGGAAAATCTCGAAGGAGATGTTCCTTTCCACAATCATGACAAAAACCTTGAATCACTATAGATTAGGGTTTTCTTGGTGGTGGATGTGGACATTCATGAATATATTGATCTCCCTAACATATATAATAGGGTTTTCTAGGTCCTTCAGGCCTATATTGTCCCAATGGAGGTTTGAGTTTGGGGTCCTTGTACATCACCTGAGTGTAATCATACTCCCAACTAGGTTCTATCAATGGTGCATCATATTGATAAGCCTCATTATGCTTTGATGATTTAGTGTAATATGTTGGTGGACTATCTCCATGTGTCGAATCAAAACTTTGAGCAGTAGTGTTACTATTAATGTCCATGTGAAAGGCCAAATGGCCACGTGACACTTTCTGTATATGTTCTTTAATAAAACATATAGTGGCCTAGTCAGCCACAGGCTGTAAGTTCGATCGCATTTGTAACACCTACAAAATATGTCTTCGTGCTCCCTACATACAGTGTTTTCTCTGCATATTCTATAGCCTTTGTGCAGAGTACTGTGTCTGATGCCTAGAGCTCAGTTTTCTACCTTGAGGGTATCATTGTGCACTAAAAGGAGATTTTAGCATGATGCATCACCATGGAAATATGTCATTGGTATCAAATGATTTCAAGGCAAAAGTTTATTCCTTTTGTGTGACCAAAGGGAGTACCTACCCAAGGCCTTCTCCAAGGCTTACAACCAAGGTGGCGACCGAGACATAGACCTTGGCATACCTTATCATCTGAGTCACCAAAGTCACCATTGGTGTTGTTTGCTGCATGTGAGGGAGGACCTCAATGATCAAGGAAGATATAAGTTCCCAGCACTTCCTGGGAGGTCACCGATCCTACTTTGTTCCCCCGGAGCCTACTTAACCAACAAGCTCTCTTGCCACTAAGCTACACTCTTTTGATGTCTGAAGAAGGGGAAAGACTAAGGCTAACATTACCTTGAACATGTTTTGGTCCCTCAAAGCTTCATTCTTTGATTTCAAAACCTATTTTGAAGCATTTTTGCGGATTCTTGGAGCCATTTTGGAGTACTTTTGTGCATAGTTCTCTTTACACAAGTTCAAGAACATCAGCAAGAGTGTTGTTTGTACTTCTTTGACAATGTATATTCACCTTTGGAGTTGTGTTTTTCAACCACATTGGTAAATCTATAGGTTTCTTGAAAGGTTTTATTTGTGGTGAGAGTAGCCACCGCAAGTTTATGAAGGTTTTTTGCGCTGAAAGAATAGAGTTGGCAGACACTTGCAAGTGTTCTTGGCTAGTGTTTTGGCTATGAATTTAGCCTTTAAGTTCCATGTTATTGCATACATTGAGCACATACACACTATGTATGCTTTTGTGGATATCGATTATGTATGTCCATGTGGTCATTGATATAGACATTACGTTTTTTTCATAGAGCCTTTGACATTGATGAAGAGGGTTCTGGTGAGGTTTTCTTAACTAGGAGGCACCGAGATGTCGAGGTCTCTTTGATGATGCAAGTCGAAGACTTACTGAGCCTCACCATAGGAGATGTATGCTAGTTGTTCATAGGTGCTCAATAAGCCAAGTTGGCTTCTTTCGGTTAACTGATTATATGTAGTGGAGTCAGTGATTTCCTATGTAGGTTAACATGTCAATACTTCCAGCTTTATGAGTAGATAACATTGGTGATATGCTCATTTTGAAAAGGACTCTAGCAAAAGTTTTCCAGATTTCTTTTTTGTCAACTATACAATGGTCGATTTACTCCTTCATACGCTTATGGGTGTGAGTACATATATTCTCACATAATCCATTTGTTGGTCATTATTTTTCATTAATCCATTTCTTTGGGGATACTCTATTAATTTCCCAAAATTTCACACTTGGTCATCTTTTTTTGAGCCTTAGTGGTGTTTCAACTCTTCTAGCTCCATTATCATTTTGGTCAATTCTCGATCATCATGGCCTCAAAGATATCAGGAACATCTTGCGGATCAGTTTCTAGTGCCACTGTCCAAAGAAGGAACCATAACTTGCAAGGCAAAGAACATTTCAAGATCCAAAAATTTGACGGCAAAAACTTTGCTCTATCAAAAAATCAGATTAACGATGTGTTGATTCAGAGGAGGCAATGGAAGCCGATAAATGGAATCACAAAGAAGCGTGCTGACATGGATGAAGATGATTGGGATTATTTGGATGAAATGGCTAGGTCTACCATTTGATTGCACCCGAAAGATAATCATTATTTACAATTTTGGATTGTGAAAGTGTAAAGGAGCTTTGGAAAAAGTTATGCACTACATATGTAAAAGAAATGACATCAAATAGAATGCATCTAATGAGAAAGTTTTGACCTTCACATGATAGACACAAATAGTGTTGCTACTCGTCTAAATGAGTTTGATGCTATATTCTCTCAGTTATAGGCTTAGAAAAAGGATATGGATAATGAAATGAAAGCAATCTTGTTGTTATGCACCTTGCCATCATCATGGGATACATTTTGCACTATTGTTAGCAATAGTGCACCTCGTGGTAAACTATTCTATGATGACATATGTGGAGCACTCTTGAGTGAGGAGATTCATAGAAAATCTATGGTTGGCACTCATAGTAGAGATGCATATATGTTCGTCATTCTTACCAAGGAAAAAATTAGCAACATGGCAGGAGCAAGAACAAGGAAAAGAATGGTCAACGAAATAAGAGTAGATGTAAATCAAGGAAGAGGGATATCAAATTCCATTATTGTCATAAGAAAGGACACATGAAGAAAGACGGCTATGCATTAAAGAATGCTAAAGGTAAAGGGCAAAATGTTGATGGGCATGTTAAACATCTACCTATACCATCTACTTCGATTGTGAAGATTGAAGAAATCAATGCTATTTCAAATGATGCCAATGTGTTGAAACTTGATAGTATTGTGCCTATGGAGGCTCTTATGGTTGATTCTCTTTCCCACACATGGCTGCTAGATTTGGTGCTTCTTTCCATGTGAAAACACATAGAGAATGGTTCTCTACTTATGCAACAAAATCTCTTGGTACTGTGAGACTTGCCAATGGTGACTCTTACCAATGTGACGTTGTTGGGATTGGATATGTGCTTGTGTAGTTCATTGATGGTTCAAAATTTTCTATGCATAATGTACGTGATGTACCTGAGTTATCATGCAGTTTGATGTTAGCTGGTCAACCTAATGACCCTAGTCACAAGGTGGTCTTCTATGCTCAATCCTTTTGCATATCAAAGGGCAATATGGTTATTGTGAAAGGAAGTAAAAATGGATCACTTTGTCCCTTAGTTGTATCACAAAAACAACACTCGTTAGCTATTACTAAATAGCCTATGGGTTGTATTTGGCATGGCCGTTTGGGCCATATATCATGTAGTGGAATGGAAAATATTTCTCATTCTAGCTACTTACATGTGTCATCTTTCTCTGATTTTTCATTTTGTGAGCATTGTCAATATGGAAGGCAAACTAGGAATGTGCACAAGATGCATATTGACTCTTCAATTCAGCCTTTAAATCTTGTTCACATAGATATGTGTGGTCCTATGCCCACAAGGTCATTAGGTGGTTCTCTTTACATTGTCACTTTCATAGATGATGCTACTAGAAAAGTCTAGGTATATCCTTTCAAAGCAAAGGATAAGGTATTCCTTACTTTCAAAAAATGGCTTGCTTTAGTTGAGACTAAAAAAGGAACTAAGATTAAGGCTTTACATTCAAATAATGGGGGTCAATATACCTCACATGAATTCAATCTTTTTTGTTAGTATAGGGGAATTCATAGAGAGTTTATAGCTCCTTATACCCCATTACAAAATGGTGTAGCTGAAAGGATGAATAGAACTATTCAAGATAGAGTATTTTCTATGTTGCATCATGCAAACCTTTCACAAGGCTTTTGGGTAGATGCAATATTAACTATAATTCATGTGATTAACCTTTCACCTAGTATTGATAGAGGTCTGAAAGTGGCCCAAGAGTTATGGATAGGGAAGCCACCAATTATGATCATATTCGAGTTTTGGGGTGTGAAGCATATGTTCATATACCCAAGAACCTTAGATAAAAGTTGGAACATAAGTCAAAGAAATGCATTTTTCTTGGATATGGTTGAGAAGGCCAATTTAGATATCGCTTATGGGATCCTGAAACACAGTTATTGATAAAGTACTGATGTCATTTTTTATGAGTCTACGATGCATAAACAACCCATTAAGGAGTTTGAAGTGAGAAGAGTGGTGTTTGAGGATACTAGTCCTCTAGTTAGGATGCATAAAAATGTTGCACATAGGGATGTTCAAGAGAATGTCCAATCAGATAAGTCTGCAACTATTCCACTTTAGCAACCATTGAGACTCTCTACACGTGTCTCACATCCACTTGATGGATATGTTCCAGGTTCGTATTTTGTTATCCTAACAGATGTTGGTGATCCTTCTTGCTACAAAGAGGCCATGCAGATAGAAGATCATGTCAAGTGGGAGCATGGCAAGAAGAGTGAGTGGGATTCTACTCACAAGAATGGTACTTGGGATTTAATACCTTTTCCAAAGGGCATGAAATCATCATCATGTAAATGGGTATATAAGCGGAAATTCACATCAGATAATGCTTCTCCAAAGTATAAAGCATGACTTGTTGCAAAGGGTTTTAAGCAACAACATGGGGGTTGATTTTGAGGAAATCTTCTCTCTAGTGGTCAAGATGACTACCATGTGGATGTTGCTTGGATTCATTGCAATGGAGGACTTAGAGATAGTCCAAATGGATGTGAAAACTACTTTCTTGCATGGCGATCTTACAAATGAGATCTATATGGAACAACCAGAGGTTATGTAGTTCTTAGCAATAAAGGTCTAAGTAAGTTGAAGAAGAGCTTATATGGACTTAAATAGCCCCCTAGACAATGGTACTAAAATTTTGATGCTTTTATGAAGTCTCAAGGCTATTCTCAAAGCAATGAGGATCATTGTCTCTACACAAAGAGATGCTTAGATGGAAGCTTAATATGCTTGATACTTTATGTTGATGATATGTTGATTGTTGGGAAGTCCTCTTATGACTTGTCAATTCTCAAAAAGACGTTGAGTGCAACATTTGATATGAAGGATTTGGGGGATGCCAAACATATTCTTGGCATGTGCATTACTCGTGATAGGCGTAAAAGATGCATATACTTGTCTCAAATTGAGTACATATCAAAAGTACTTCATAGGTTCCATATGTAAGGTGGAAAAGCAAGTACACCTTTACCTGCATATGTGAAATTGAGCAAGAATGATTGCCCCAAATTAGATGAGGAAAAGGAATTCATGACCAAAATTCCCTATCAGTCTACTATCAGTAGCCCTGAGGGTATCATCGTGGAGCTCTCTAGAACGAGAGTTTATGGTGGTGCATGTGAAGTATTTTGATAGCAATGCACCACGGTGCGCTCTCCATCTCGAGAGCTCCACAACGCTATCCTTGGAGTAGAAAAGTGAGCTCCTAGGGCCGCACGCGGTACTCCACACAAAGGCTGTAGAATACACAGAAAGACACAATACACAGAGAGCACAAAGTCAAACTTCTTAGGTGTTACAAATGCGATCGAACTTATAGTCTATGACTGACCAGACCACTATATGTTTTATTAAAGAACATATACAAAGAAGTTTTTGGTGGTCATTTGGCCTTTCACATGGAACTAACGGTAACAATCTCTCACTAAAGGCCAATATGGCCAAAGTAACTATGGGAGAAAAATAAAGAATGATAAAGGATACTTAAGTGTAAGTATACAAATTATACCTCCCACCTGAAGGGCATGTTACACAGTATACAGGTGATTGTCTAAGATCATGAATCAAGTAACTCCCATCAAGTGACAACAGTGTCGAAAGCTATCCTGTGGTAGAGCTTTAGTCAAAGCATCTGTAACATTATCTCGAGTGTGAACTTTCACAAGAATAATGTGCTCAGTGGCTAAGCAATCTGTAATGAAGTGATACCTCACCTTAGTGTGCTTGGTCTTTGCATGATAGACCGGATTCTTAGCCAAAACAATTGCACTCTGACTGTCACTTAGCAAACGAGGTACATGCTAAGGTAAACCCATATCACAAGCAAGAGGAGACAACATACTCTGCTTCTATGGTGGAAACAATTGTACATTCTTGAAGACGAGATCTCCAAGAAATAGCACCTCAAACAAAATGAAAAATGTACCTTGATGTACACTTACAATTGTCTACATAGCCAGCATAGTCAGAATCTATGTAACCAATAATGGATGCTTTCCCTCTACCTAAGCATAGACACTTGTCCTTAGTGCCACTCAGATATCTCAAAATCATCTTAACCGCTTCTCAATGTTTCTTCCTAGGATTAGACATATATCTGCTCACAACTCCCACTACAAATGCAATGTCTAGTCTAGTAGCTACCATAGCATACATGAGACTACCATTAGCAGATTTATATGGAATTCCGGTCATGAATTCCTTTTCCTCATCTAATTTGGGGCAATCATCCTTGCTCAATTTCACATATGTGGGTAAAGGTGTACTCAATGCCTTTCCACCCTACATATTGAACATGTGAAGTACTTTGGATATGTACTCACTTTGAGACAAGTATATGCATCTTTTACTCCTATCATGAGTAATGCACATGCCAAGAATATGTTTGGCATCCCCTAAATCCTTCATATCAAATGTCTGACTCAACTTCTTTTTGAGAATCGACAAGTCATAAGAGGACTTCCTAGCAATCAACATATCATCAACATAAAGTATCAAGCATATCAAGCTGCCATCTGAGCATCTCTTTGTGTAGAGACAATGATCCTCATTACTTTGAGAATAGCCTTGAGACTTCATAAATGCATCAAACTTTTGATACTATTGTCTAGGGTACTATTTAAGTCCATACAAGCTCTTCTTGAGCTTACAAACTAGACTTTCCTTGTGAGGAACTACATAACCCTCTGATTGTTCCATATAGATCTCATCTGTAAGATCTCCATGCAAGAAAGCAGTTTTCACATCCATTTGGACTAGCTCTAAGTCCTCCATTGCAATGAATCCAAGCAACATGCGTAGGGTAGTCATCTTGACCCCTCGAGAGAAGATTTACTTGAAATCAACACCATGTTGTTGCTTAAAACCCTTTGCAACAAGTTGTGCTTTATACTTTGGAGAAGCACTATCTAATGTGAATTTCAGCTTATATACCCATTTACATGGTATCGTTTTCCTTCCCTTTGGCAAAGGTACTAAATCCCAAGTACCATTCTTGTGAAACTATGAATCGGAGAAGAGGTATTGTGTCTGATTCCATTCTTGGAGAATTTTGCAACGAAAGTATCTAGTACCTATGTGGTATTCCTAAATTGTTGTTGATACAAGGATTGAAACCCTGTAAGGATTGTATTGTTCAAGGTCAACCCAAAAGCCTCATATTGAGTGAACAAGTCCTCCACTTATTATGCCCTCAATACTTGCGTAAATTCCACCACGTGATCATAAGGACCGGTGCCATCAAAAGAATTCTTCATGGCTTTCACTACTTTAGTGGGTCTCAAGATTCTAGGATACTCTCTTGGTCTAGGCAAAGGAAATTCATCCATACCTCTTTGGTTCCTATGCCCTTGGGTTTCTTATCATTCTATTCTATCTGCATATAGTCCTGATATTTCTCTCCCTAAAGTGTGCACAAAACTCACTTCATGTCGTTCCTTTAATTTCTCTTTGTATATTCCTAGGACATGTGAAGATCGTTCTTGGTTTTGACTATAAGGGGTAGAAGTCTTGTAAGAGGGAAAATATTTTCACCCTCCAGGTGTGTATGTGTCTATTATGCTCCATAACTACATACTTCTTGTGTTTTACAAATATATGACCTTCTCAAAACATCAAGATCCTTGAACAGATATATGATGATCCCATCTACATCACTAGGTTTGATAGCTTGAATCTCCATTCTCTATTAAGGAAGAGTTCTATGCTCATATTGTTTTGAGGGATCCATTTGGGTGTTATGATCCTCGTCAAAATTGTTTTACCTCTAGGGGTTCTAGGTTCTTGCTCTTTTTTATGTGTGTTTAAGATCTCCTAGTTTAGACTCAATTATGATTGATCCAAATCCATCCGTTCAATTTGGTATGTTGGTTATCACGTACATGGTTCCTTGCTTGTCTATGTATGACCCTTCTTTGAATTTGAGCATGGGGTGATCAATTCCGGGGTACTCTAGATTTCTAACTTGGATTACCAATCTCCTTAAACCATCCTCATAGATGTGAGCACCTAAAAATTTGGTTTGAATGTATCTAAGTTGAGTCTTATAGGGTCCTTTTGGGGTTCCTGGGTATGCCAAACTTGAGCTACGTGCTCGACTTTCCATGTTGAATGGCATCTTTCCATAATGAATGACATCTTTGAGTCACTAGTGTCTGATCTTACTACATAGGGGTAGTCACTCAATTGTTGAGCCCAACATCTAGCTATAAGATTAACACTAGCTTTAGATGATCTGAGGCTTTTTCCATCAGCCTTTCCTATGTGTTTTCCTGATCTAAGGTTCATGGTTTCTTTCAACTTAGTTTTTAGTACACACACATTGTTTTGGAGTCCATGTAACCATACGATGTAAGAACATAACTTCAACCATAAAAATCATTTGTAAGAGCATGAAAATAATTGTAATAGCAACCTAAAAATTAAATGAATAAACATAACCATAATTAAGAAAAGTAGAGCCATGACCATAAGCATAATTATAAAACATAGGCTATCCTGCAAAAAAAAAAAAAAAAAAAAAAAAAATGAGAGAGCAATTCCAAGTGAATTTGATTTCATTCCAAGATTCATAAAAATGATTGTGACATGAATAAAAATAGTATGCAAAAAATATAGAAGCAATGTACAATTGGCGTGTAGTTGGACACTAGTATTAGGATTGGAAATTTCCAAAAGAACAATGTGAAATCATACTTACACATAAACACAATGATTACTCATATGGAGCTTTACTAAACCTCCGACAACTAAAACATCTAAAGATACCAAAATACATATACATACTAGACATATGATGGATCTAAGTGGTTCTAATAAATTGTTTCTTCCATACATGTTGAAGCTCATCCCACTACAGGATTGTGCATAAAAAAATAAATCTATTGAATGATTTTGATATATTAATTATACACACACACACACATACATACACATATATATATATATATATATATATATATATATATATATATATATATATATATATATATATATATATATATATATATATATATATATATATATATATATATATATATATATATATATATACACCCCTATAATATGTGTGTGTGTTTGTGTGTGTATGTACAAACACATACACACACACACACCTATTCCTTTGTACCGAAATGTCTCAAAAACCTACAACTTAGATGTGAAGTGCCAACTCTTCATAAGCATGCTTGTGTATCTTGACCTTTTTGTTTGAGGAACTCGTATGCATTCAAATCTTCATCTTTTATTCACTGTCATTTCTCCTTTGACATATGTTTTTTGTCTTTTCTTTCTATGCTTGATAAGTTTAATCACATCTATGTTTTGGGATATAATGTGCTTCAAAATATTTGAGACATTTCAAAAAAAAAGACATATCAAATCATTGAAAAAAAAGACATATCAAATCATTGAAAAGACATATAATGATCCTAAACCATTTCAGATAAAAAAAGACATCAAATCATTGAAACAAGATTGTTAAATATCTATGATTACCGGGAAATAATTCAAACAAAAAATATCTTTACTTATATCTCTTGCATGAAATTGACAATTACACCACTTTTTAAACATGTTTGATGTTTAAACATTTTTTTTCGTTTTTGAAACATTTTCCATGCGGCAATGAGATTCACTATTAATTAATCTATGTGCTCGAATCAGAGTGTAAAAGAGGATAAGAAGAACTATGTAGACATTAAACAAATATCAAAAAATATTACAAAATCCTTCAAGTTTCCACTAATCTTTGTAAATGTTCATAGACTTTTTGTAATAAGGGAAGAATCTTTTTATTATTTTTGAAGATAAGAAGCTTAGAAATTTACACATCAACCTTATAATCTAAAATTATAAGTGAAACATGGTACAAATAGAAGCCACTATCTAATTTGATCTCTCTCATTTTTTTGGCAAACCCTTTGATGGATTGGTGAAGAGAGATTTTTCTTATAAAACATTTGTGACTATTATTATCATGCACATTTTATCTTAATGTTTTTCCCCATGGTGCTTATGAAAGTAGATTTGAGTGTTTTGAAGTTAATATCTTTGTTTATTTGCAAGTAAATGCATGAACAAAATTTGTTTATGTTCATTTATGTACATGTCTTGCTTAATGTGTCTTTGAACTTGATTGAGTAAGAGGCGAGAGCTCATTGGTAGATTTCGGCAATGTATAACCATAGAATTCATTTAGGGCTTTGAAAAAAATCCATTTTTGATAAGGTAGTACGCTCTGATTGCCATGCAAAAGAATATCTGCATCTAATTTTCAAGAAATGAGCCATGATTTTTAGATTTTTTTGACATTTTAATTGAGGACAAATTACATATATGGGAAGCCAATTTTTTGAATGCTCTACAGAAAGATCAGAGAAATTTCGATTGAAAGATCATTTGTTTTTGCATTTGAAAATCCTAAGTTTAAAGAGATTTTAATACAACTTGATATGCAAGAAAGAATTTGGTTTGATTGAAATTCTGAGATAAAGAAGATCTTGTAAAGTAATGAATAGAGTGGAATTCTCAAGTATGAAATGATTGCAAAACTTTAAAAAATTGATCAAAGTTTGAACTTTGATTGGATTTTCTAGTGTAAAGGCATGCGAGTAATGATACGTGATTTTTTTTTTGCAAGGAGAATATGTGTGTTTTAATGTCAAATCCAATGATTTAGTAAAGTTCAGATAATTGATTAGATCAAGGATGCAATTGTTTCCCCTATGATCACTTATACTACTTCTATAGCCATCATACTACCTCTTTGACATCATGAGTGGAATCTCCGTACCATTTATAAGGGAATAAAGAATTCGACTAAGGGTTGGACTTAGGAGTCTGATTGCTTTGACCATCATCACCCATAATGCATCTTTTGACCCTCATAATATGATTGCCCTATTTCCAGTGGAGTTCAAAGTTTGGTATCCAAAAAGCAGACAAGTTGCACAAGCTCATTGGAAAGTCCCTCTTGCAAATGTGTCACAATAAGCCTTCAAATTCTCAAGCATGCAATTTACAAAGGGTGATGGATTCCATAGATGATAGATTATAAAAGATCAATAATGGTTGATGGATGATGATTGATAGATGATGGATGATCACATGATAGAAAATAGATGACAGACACCCAAAGTCGATAACACCTAAAAGTGTTGGAGTTTGAGATCTATGGAAGCATGCAAACAACAGAAGAAAGAAGAAGAAGCTTGGAGCAACACACAGTACTGAATGTATTACCACCAAAAAGTACAGAGATAAGTGACGCATTAGGGTTATAGGCATATATACAAGCCGGGGGGAAAAAGCCTTGTAAAGAGGGAAAAAAGTGCCCTAGTGGTCCTAGTGTGTTCGCACACATCACTACCTAAATATATCAACAAGTTACCCCCTAGAAGTGATGCGGTGAACGAGGAGCTTGCACTCATGTATAAGGAAGTTCCAAGCTATGTCGAATCAATCCGCAAAAGGAATTAAGCCCAAAGCTTTGCAAAAAAAGCTTCAAATTTGTGAAAAGGTCTGCAATGTGCTACTGTGTGGGCACACATGCCAAACTGATCTCTCCAACAAAGGCCCTCTCCCTGACATAATGATGGTGCACCTCAATGTGCTTAGTGCGAACATGGAACATAGGGTTCCTTGCAACTGCCAATGTGCTTTGAATGTCAATGAAGATGGTGGTGGCAAAAGACTAACCAACACCCAAATCAGCCATAAGGCATCTAAGCCACACATACTCAACAATCATTGTGAAAGCTGCCCTATACTCCGCCTCACAACTAGAAGTGGCCATAGTAGGCTGCTTCTTGCTCAACCAAGATATACATGAGCTACTAAGCATGAAGCAAAAGCCACTAGTGGACACTAAGAGTGTCATAGCAACCAGCCCAATCAGAGTCAAAAAAAGCAAGTAAATCTAGTGGTAGTGATCCACCCTTGGGATAAAACAATCCAAGTAGTCAGGTACGACTCAAGTAGTGAAAGATGCACTTAACCGCCAACCAATGCTTGACACTTGGGCAATGCATAAACTTGTTCATCTCTAAGACAACAAACTGAATATCTAGCTAAGTAATGCATAAGTAAATCAAGCATCCAACAATTTGCTGATAAAGAAGCGCATCTCAACTTTTAGCAGAAATGACACCATAATACTTGTGTTGCAAAACTTCAAAAGGACACCTGAGCAGCTACCAAGTCGGGCTGAGATGGATAGGGCAGGGAGGGTAAGGATGTGGTTGGGCAGGAGAGTAAAGGGAGGGTGAGGGAGTAGGATATAGGGGTCTGGAGAGGGCGGAATTGATCAAATAGTAGATCTGCAGAGGGTGCATATGGGAAATTATGAAATATAAGGTTAAACAAAGTGAGAAGAGAGCATGTGGACCATGGGGAGAAAGAAAAACATGTGATAAATGTGCTTAAAACATGTGGTTTTTTTACAAAAAGTCAGAGAAAAGTTGGGACTTTGGAAAAATTAAGGCAAAAACTGAATTCAGAGGTGCCAAAATACATGAAAATGACTCCACTTTTGAAACAAATTGCCATCTGAGGCACGATCTAGAGCCAAAAGTTTCGAACCAGGAAAATAAAAAAATAATAAATAAATAAATAAATGTTTTTAATAAAGGAGAATAAAAATTTACCTTCTTTCTTTTTTTTTCTCTCACGCACATGGGGGAAAAATAAAAAGAAAATAAAAAAAACTAATGGAATGAAAATAAATAAATAAAAATAAAAATAAATAAATAAATAATATTATAATAAAGAAATGAAAATAAAATCAAAATCAAAATAACGAAAATAAAACATAAAATAAAATAAAAATAATAATAATAATGGGGGTGTGGGGGGGCGGGCGGGGGGGGGGGGGGCAAGGGGGGGGGCAAGGGGGGGGGCAAGGGGGGGGGCAAGGGGGGGGGCAAGGGGGGGGGTCGCGGGGGGGGGGGGGGAGAGAGAGAGAGAGAGAGAGAGAGAGAGAGAGAGAGAGAGAGAGAGAGAGAGAGAGAGAGAGAGAGAGAGAGAGAGAAGGTCTTTTTGTATCCCTTTTTTTGGAAAAAATAAGACGCCAAGGGGGCGATTTTTTTTTGGGGTGAAATTATTCAAAAAATATGAAGAAAAATACATAAAAAATGCAAAAAAATGCAAAAAAAATCCAAAAAATCTTCAAAAAAATCTCAAAAAAAATCCTACATGTCTCGGCCAGGTTTTTCACTCAAAACCACAGAGAGCTTTCTTTATTCCTCCAGTTTGGCAAGAAAATGATACTTGAAAAGGATGAAAAATACCAAAAAAATCCAAAAAATGCTTGAAAAATTCCCAAAAAAATCCCAAAAATTTCCAAAAATTGTACTTTTGCAAAGATTATGAAATGCTTGCTAGATTTTCTAAAAACGCAAGGAACAAGCATGAAATGGATAAAGAAAACTACTAAAACTTAAGCAAAATGAAGTGAGAAGGCTATTTACAACGTGGATAGATTTTGTAGTTTCCAGGTGATCCATAATTCTTCAGTTGTGTTGATGATAGGCCGTGAGCCTTGATATGTTGACTCAGAGAAAATCCTCCATATTCTCCAATTGTACTGCACTTCATTTGTTTTGTCTTTATTTTGGGCATACTGACCATTTGATAGGGCCACCCTAAATCCTTCAATAAAATATTATCTCCTCCATACTGCATCTTTTGTATCTTTGTTTCAGCAACTTTATAACTTAATTTGCAAAAAATCATTTTTACTATTCTCGCTTCTTCATCCAATGGAACCCTCTGTTTCCAAAGACTTGTAGGTACTCCATCCACATCCTTGTAAAGCCCTGCACTTACCATCATAAAAATTGACATAACAGTTGATATCCATACCCGTATCCATAAAAAAAGTGGCCATTCACATATGATTTGAAGTATCTTCATCATTATTGCACTTAAGGGCTCTTCTTTTCTCCTCTCTTCTATGGCCTTTGACTGAGACTGTCTCACTCGAGTCAATAACCTGAAGGATGTCTTCTTTTTCTTCATATGCTTCCTCACTACTTGAGTTTGAATAAATTCCATAGCAGTAAGATGGGTCTTTTGCATGGAGCCAAGCCAACAT
The DNA here is from genome assembly GCA_020310875.1 of Ceratopteris richardii. NCBI lineage: Eukaryota > Viridiplantae > Streptophyta > Polypodiopsida > Polypodiales > Pteridaceae > Ceratopteris > Ceratopteris richardii. The sequence goes on along the minus strand of CM035411.1, from coordinate 140,829,468 downwards.
GTTTTCATCTTCATATAAATTTGCTCCTTCAAATAGATCTGCTTCTTGGTTGTCCAACAATTCTTCTTCCATACAAATACCAATTGTCTACATCATGCTAGTATTTCTTTCATTGTCTGGTCCTTCTTCTAAAATTATTTGCTGCAACTCTTTTCCCTCTTGCTTTACCCACATTATATCCTTGCCCCAGTCATGCAGCACATTGACATGCCTTCACCAAGGTCTCCCAATTAACAGGGGGAAACTTCCTTCTACCTGCGGCAGCCTTAAAACAACAAAGTCCAAGTTAAAGATGGTACCTTGTATCTTGATTGGGACTCCAGGGACCACTCCCATACGCTTTACTATGATTTGGTCTGCCAGTGTTACAGTGAAGTTGGCAGGCCTAGAAGGGTATAGTCCAATCTTTTTCATGGTATATTCAGGCATCAAGTTAATGCCAGAACCACCATCCACAATAAGTCCTTGAAACTCATGACCTTTAATAGAGATTGTTAGCCGAGGGCTCTTGTAATCTGTGAGGGGTGCTTCCCCTACACTTTTATCTTTATGCATAACAGAAGCCTTTGCCACTAAACTTGTTGTGGACATTTCATCAATTATCTACAAGAGTTCTGACCTGAATTTCCCATCCATCTTTGTAAATCAAAAATACTGACCTCCTTTTTCATGGATTTGAGTAGTCTTGAAGCTTCTGATTCCTTAAGAGCATGGGCTCCATTTGACTTATCAAACTCCTCATGAGCCCTGTTGAATGTGTGTCCAATGGCATCACTGGTACGTATGAAATTTTCTTTTTGCTTTATATCTGCACCTGTGGTGGTTTTGTCTTCAGATGCAACTTTGTCTTTGTTCAATCCATTAATCATTGATTCTTGACCTATGTCCACTTGAGCCTTCCCCTTGCTTCTTTTCTGCACTGTAAAAGATTCAATTTCTTCTAACTGCACCACCCTGGTAGATGGTGATGGCATCCTGGCTTGATCTACCATTTCTTCTTCGCACACAGAAATCATTTGAATGTGGGGACCAGATGAAGATGCTTGATTCTTAGGACAACAATTAGTATAGTGGCCTCTGGCCTCTGGGCAGTTCCTGCAAGGAGGGGCATTTTTTGGGAGAGTGCACCTACGTTGATAGTGCCCACATTCTCCACATCTGAAACAAATATTGGCCTCCTAGGCCCATTTCCAAAGTTATCCCTATGTCTAGGGTTGTAATTGTTACCTTGATTGGGTGTAGCCGCCATCACATCTGCTGGTGGTAGGGGTCCTCCTTGTGTCTAATATGTTGTTGTAGGCATTCCTCTTGATTGGCATTCCTGGGCCTCATGACCAGCTTTCTTGCATAGTTGGCAAGTCACACTTAACAGAGGACATTCACTTACTATATGACCTTGCTTGTTGCACATGGTACACCAAAGTCCACTCTTGATGCCACCCCCTTTGAGTTCCAGCAACTCTTGTCACAGTTGAGCCAATTCCACTGCTTGGGCTTCCTCCTCCTTTTGGAGCTTTAATGCCTCAATCTCCCTCCTCAACTGAGTGACAGCATTCTCCTCCTCTTTGTGGGGCTTATTCCTTTTTAAGCCCTCCAGCTCTTTCCTTAGCTGGATTACTAGATCCTCCATTTCTGTAGAATAGGGTAGTTAGGAAATGGCTCCATATTGTTACCTTATCTGCTCCAGCCGTGTAGCTGTGTTGATGAACTCCTCTATGGAGGCTGTGGGCAACACCAATTCCTTGATTTTACATTGGGTGGTCATTGGAAGTGGCTTAGCTAACCATTTCTTAACAAAAAAAATCATGTGGTGGATCTGGCAATTTAGCCATTAGTGCCTTGGCCCTAGTCACAAACTCTGGGAACTATTCACCTGGACCCAATCTCAAATTTTCTAGTTCCTCTATGATGATCTCTGTAGTATTTCCATGCTGGAATTGAGTCTTGAATGCATCTTTCATTAAGTCCCAAGTTGTAAAATGGTTCTCAGCAAATTGGCTGAACCATTTATCTGCTAACCCTTCTAATGGGCAAGGAAGAGTATCAAAAAGGCATCCCCTCTTCCCAGTAAGCCTCTAGTTTTGCATAGTGCTAAAAACCTTCTAATATGCTCGTCGGGATCTTCCTGAGATAAGCCTTTGAAATAAGGAAATTTTATATTTAATCTTGATAGTAGGGTTTCCAAGTCTACGTGTCCTGCCATGCTCTTTACTGATGAAGTTGACAAAAGTGGACCCTCAATGTTTGGGACTAGGTTGCAGTCATGGGCTATTCATAGTCCTCTTAGTATGAGATAATTGACAAGAATATTTACCTCTTAGCTCAATGAAGTAGCACTGTAGTACTGTCAACACTTGACCTCTTCTACACTTTACACTTGGTTTCTCCTATGCTTAAATCTCCTTGGAGTCCCATCGGGCATGCCAAATTTTGTTGGGGGATTCTTGGACAAGAAGGGATTTGAGTGTTTGTAGGAGAAAAGGGAAAGACAATAAGAAAGATACACACTGGAAGCCTCTGTCAATTTCATTATAGGAAGACAAATACAATGGTGAAGCACAATACAATCCAATGCTTCTGTGCAAAATCCCACAGAATACTCAATCACAAAATACCAAATACCCAAGGGTCTTGTTATTGTCGGCCTTCTCTGCACCAGACCTCCACCTTCTCTAAGCTTGCACTTGTGCACACATTGCACTAAGCTTCCAATAAGGGGGAGGGATGGACACCTTCTATCGGCACGCGCACAACTTCAATGAGACCTTGGGATCCTTGGGGTAAATAGCTTAGTCCTTCTCTGCACACTTCCTTAGTCACTCTTCATGCACATCTTGCACTTCACTTCTCTGCGTCGCACACTGTGTGTCTCTTGCACTTCTCTCTCTTGCCTAGCTTAGACTATGCTCACCTTGCTTAGTCTTGCTTACACTTGCTTAGTCCAAGAATAGTCCTTGCCTTGATTTGAGTGTCCATTCACGTACGTTCCTAACTACAAGAGTATCTTGGTGCTCACTTTGATGTCCCAAGATTGTCTCCAAAAGTGGGCATCCAACGAATCCCTGTTTTGTCCTATAGTGACTTTAGACTAAAAGAAAAATTTTAATTGGGGGGCCATACTTTCACTTCTTCGTACGCTACCGCTTCACATACCTTCACATTTTGTCTTTTAATTCTTCACTTGTGCACCTAAGAGAGGGTTCACCTGAACCTTCCCAAACACTTTTAAAAACACTTTGAACCTTAGGGAAATTAGAGAAATACCTCTGCAACCTGCAACCACTTTCTCCAATTTACCCTTTGTGAACCAATTAATTGTGCACTACCTCTGCACTTTGATACATGAACTTTGAACACTTTGACTTCACCCCTGTTGACTTTGACCTTGACCTTGTTGACTTTGACCCATTTGACTTTGATCTTTTGAATTTGACTATAGTTGACTTTGACTACAATTGTCTTTGACCAATATGACTTTTATGGGCTCAAGAGTCAGCCATTTGTAGCTTCATCTTGGTGGGTCTTAATGCTCGCTTACCCCAATGTTTCCATAAAGCAGTGGTAGCGATGGCTACTCCGGCTCTTGAATCTAGGATGGCTTTAGTTGTATATCCTTTGTGGGCTATTGGAAGATAGGTGTTACCTTCCTCTCCCTTGCTCACATCTCCAATTCTTTCCACTGGTATCTCTGGTACCTTCTTGTATGATCCTATCTGGGAGGGAGCTGTAGTGATCTCAAGAAATTGGTTTGCAACGTGCTTCCACAATTCTGGTTTAATCTTTAACAATTCTTCTAGAGTGAGATGACACTGTACTTTGGTGTTCTTTATCACTTTCGTGTTTCTAAGGATTACTGATTCTTCATTCCTCACTATTATAGTGGGTGCTCTCATGCTGACAGACTTGGCTTCCCAAGGTCCTGTGAACTGAGGTAATTCTTGCAAAGAACTGGATTCAAAATCCATTTGTTCACTCATTTGCTCTTCCTCTACATTGTCATAGATAGAGGGTATGTCTTGAGGAAATTGTTCTTGCAAGTCGTCTATCTCTTGAATAGGAGGATGGGTTTCTTGCTTTCGTCTCCACTTCTCTTCTTGGATTTATCTCAAAAAGCCTTGTGAATACTTGTGTATGGAAGACAGGTTGTCTTTCGCCTCGGTATTTGGCACTTGAGACAAGGATGGTGCACTACTTTCCTATGTCTCTAGAACAATAGGGTTCCTTTGCCGATTCTTCTTCTCATTGCTAGTAATCAAGTATTCTAATCTCTCCAGTAGTCCTCGAAAGTGTAATTCAAGTTTTGCCATGTTGTTCCAATTAATATAACGAGAGGCTTTGAACATAGATTGTGCTAGTTCTACCATCTTCATGCAAAGTTTAGTTCTCTCAATTTCTAAGTCTACTCTTGGATAGTTCTTACTCAATTCTGCTACCTAGGGTCCTTCTTTTAATTTTTCCTGATATGCTCGAAGCATCATGTCTAGGTTTTCCGGTATGGGTTCAGCTAGAACCGATCCAGATCTTTGAGCTAGGTTCTCCTGATTAGATTCTTGCGAAGTCAATTCTAGGATTTTGGCTCTCAATTCCTTTAAACTTCCTTCTAGTTTGCTTATTTTCTTGCTCCACTTTCTCTTAATTCTTTCTTGAGAATCCTTCCAAGATTTTGTCTTTCTACTACTAGACTCTCCAGCTTTGCTAGTTCCGACTGTATTTTTCAGGATTAAGCTATTGATTTTGCAAGAGTGCTTGGGATCTTGTTATAGCTTGGATAGGTACGTATGTTCGGTTGGATCCATCTGAGTTGTGCACAATACCTATCACATTAATGGGTGTCACTTTTGAGTCATTAGCAGGGTTCTTCGGACAATCTCTTATGACATGCTCTTTACCACATTCATCACAAAAACCTTGTATGTTATAGTATTGTGATTGTCCTGCTATCGGAGTGATGTGGGCAATCCTTTATGAAATGATCTGCTTGGCACCTAAAGCATGGTCCTTTAGGGCCTTGTGGTCTTGGCTATCTTAACTAGGGCTGTGCCTTAGGGTTTGCATACATGACATTGGCATAGTCGAGCTCCCAACTAGGTAGACTATCGTATTGATATGTTTCCATATGTTTTGGTGACTCCCTGTACTATGTGGGTGGACTATCTACATGGATGGAGTCAAAACTATTTAGGATCACTTCCAGCGATCAGGGGTGAAGAAGGCACTAAAGCCCTATTGAGATTCTCTTCTGCAATGGCATACTTGATCGAGATTACATTAGCTAGGAGTGGTGGTTGTTGAGTTGAAATGGGTTGTGGTCTCTGTTGAGCTTATAAGGATAGTTCTGTGGAGGCATATAGTAATGAGACTAGCATTGTATTGACCTTGATACCTACCTCGTTGGGGGTATGCTTGCGGGTAGTTCCATCACACTACTTGTTTGTTGTATAGGCAATCTTGTGTTGTGTGATTTGTGTATTGTCTCTCAATTGTACAGTATTGGCCACTAGGGTTGGCTTGAGCTTTTGTTACATTGGGACACACATTTGCCATATGATCACCACCAGAGGTGTAACAATGTTTTTTTGTTGTTAACCTAGGCATCTGTTTGCTAGAGACTCCAAGTTTCTGGGCCACTTTCTCTACTAGGTCTTCAATCAAGCTAGAGAGTTTTGAGGATGATTGAGAGGAGCTATCTGAGTCTCTATAGACCTTTGAAATTTCCAATTCATCTCCTAAATTGTCCTCAATGTCTATACAAATCCTTACACATTGCTCTAGTGTTCTGGGTTCCTTTAGGTATACATACGATCGTAGTTTAGAGCTTGATATGCCATCTAAAAATAAAGACACTTGCTTGGCATGTGAGGGTAGTTCTTGCAGTGGGCATCTCTCGACGTATTGTCTAAACCTAAGTCTTGCAAGTCTAACTATTTCTTGAGGGGTCTGTTTGAAGCTATGAATCAACGAAGAAGTATCATGTCTCATTCCACTTTTACATAATTCTGTGATGAATGACTCTAACAAGTGATGAATATCCCTAAATTTTTTTCAATGGTTGGAACCAAGTTAAAACCATGTTCTTTAGCATGAGTCCAAATGCATTGTATTGTGTAAACATGTCTTCTACTTGCTCTATTCACAATACCTGCTTAAATTCGGCAACATGGTCATAGGAATCTCCTGTCCCATCAAAGTAATTTTTCATCGACTTTAGTAATTGAGTGGGTCTTAGTATCCTTGGATGTTAACATGGTCTAGGTAGAGGAAAATCATCCCTACCACTTGGTATTCTTGGTTCCCTTCGTGGTCCCAATCTATCGGTGTCCATGGTTGGTCTATCCCTCCTTATGGGGTGGGTCAAACTTACTTCTGGCCTTTCTTTGTTCTTTTCTCTTTGATTACCATGGGTGGAGGATGTCCCAGCACCATGATGACTAGCATTTACATTTGCTTTTGATGGGGGGGAATACTAACTCCCCTCTCCATGCATAGGCATGCCTTGCATGATCGGGCACTACAAATACTTGTTCTGAGGTATTGTCCAAGTATACTACCATTACAGGCATATCTGGGTGCTTGAATTCATAAATGATAATGGAGCTTATCTCACTAGGTTGTTCCATTATGTACCTCCAAAATGCTTCATCAATGTCCTTGTTCAGGAATAATTCAATGCTTAGATTATCCTGAGGGATCCATTCCGTTTAGTACTCTTGTCACTTTAGATTTACCTCAAGGTGTCCTAGGTTCGTCTCCTAATGGTTCTTTCCCTTGGGTTCTTGTTTCCATATCGAGACTAACTACACCAAAGTCATTGGTAAGATTAGGTTGATTACTTATGATGTACATTGTTCCTTCTTTGTCGATGTAAGCATCTCTCTCAAATTTCACCACTGGATGTTCCAATCCAATGGGTTCGTCATGGTTATGAAACTGCACAACTGATCTTCTCAAACCATCCTCATAGATACGAGCACCTAGGTGTTTGGATGCTAAAAGTCATTTCAGACTCGCTGGTATCCGAGCCCAACTCATAACGGTAACTATTCAATTGTTGTGCCCACGAACATGCAATAATTCCTACACTTGCTTCTGATGATCAAAGGCTTTGTCGGTCTGACTTACCTATATGCTTGCCCGATCTAAGGTTCATGAATTTGTCTTCCTTGGCCTCTTAGTACACTTTCTAATCACCAATGCTTCTTTGTTCTTAGTCACTTGTTTTGTTCTTAATTCTTTTAAATTCTTGTCTTGTCTCAATGTATGCGTCAGGAATCGACTTTTCGTTTTGTACTTGCATTCTTGTTTCGTCGAATTTAAGTTCTTTCCTTTAGGTTTTATTTCGCACACTATTTTCTTAAGCTTGGACTTGAGAGAATTATGTCTCTTGGACTTGATGCGTTCCTATCATTGTCCTAATTTAATCCACAATGCTAGACATTTAGCCTAATCTAATAATTGATTAAGGGGGTTGAGTATTCTTCCATCCTCAAGTCAACTTATTTGATATCTTTGATGCCCAAGAAGTCATGCTTCCCAAGCCTTGCTTACTTCACCTACCTTGCTTTGATTTCCCTTGGATAGCTCCTGCTAGACCTGTACAAATCCAAAGTTTAGACCAATTCTTAAATCAATGATCAAACACTCTGATATATACACCTTTATGAGTCCCTTTTGCTTTGGCTAAATTTCTCAAGTGCCCCCTTGTTTTCCTTGTCCCGCAAATAAATTGTCCTAACTAAGCTCAAATGGGTCAACCTCAAATTTTCCTAGAACTCGAAATGAGCTTTCCAATGAGCCCTGGAGCTCAAAAAACGGACTTCGAATGAAAAAGTTATGGACGTTTAGGCTCTCTAGGGTTAAAACACTAATCAAGTTTCTTTCCAAATATGAGTTAAGGGGTCTTAAGTATGCGCTAATGACACAAAATTAACTCAAAATAGCCTCTAAATAGCCCAAAAAATCAAACCCTAAATTTGGCATTCTAAGTGGACAATTGCGATGGTCTGAGGTAATCGCGATGGTCTGGGACCGCCATGATGGTCCAGTTGAACCGTCGCGATGGTCTAGAACTGTCGTGATGGTCCGAGGGTGTGAAGCGTCATAATGGTCCACAAATGAGTCATCGTGATGGTCTAACTAATGAGCTACCATAATGGCATGAGCCTGTCATGATGGTATATAGTCAGCGGAACTGTCGTGATGGCGTGAGCCCATTGCGATGGTCACAAGGCATCGCAATGGCATATCTGTATTGTCACAATGGTCTAGAGGACACGTGGCAAGTGGGTCTTTGCGATGGCGTGAACCAATCGCAATGGTGCGACACAATCACGATGGTGTGAGCCCATCGTGATGGTCCACCAACATGCAATTTTTTTTGTTGCATCTATGGATTCCTATGTGCGCAAGTGTGCTCTATGCCATGATGTAGACGCTTACCAAAAAAGCCGACTTTGTCAGACCATCAGGATGGTCCAACTCCAACAGCAGATATGGCAGAAAGTCTGAGATTTTACCTTTTTGGGGTTCTCTTGTTGTTATGAAGGATTGTACCTGCACGAAAACTCAAAAGCTCTCTCTCTCTCTCTCATGTGCAAATGAGGCAAATGAGGGAAATGAGGAGGATAGGTGGATATGGTGAAATTTTTTATTTTTTTGGAGTGGAAGAAGATGATGCGATGGTGAAGGAGGAGTGTAGATGAAAAACACAAAAAACTACACAAACACAACAACAAAAACTGAAATTTTTACCTTCCGACACCAATTCTTTCTATACTCTTACAATTCGTCCTAGAACTTGATCCCCGACAACAGCACCAAATTTGGTGTTGCTCTAGCACAATGGTAAGCACCACGTTAAGAAGCTCCACCTCCTTAATGTCAATCTGCAGAAGGGATAGGAGTGATATGAAGATCATGAATGCAAGATGTAGTGAGAGTGAAGGTGAGAAGCATGGAGATGCACACACACATGTAAGAGACAAGCAAGACACAATAGAAGGTTGAAAGTAAACTCTATTGCTGAATAACACTCTTACAAGTTCAAACTAGCTCTAAGCTCTTCTGAACTCATACAAGCTAACACTATCTAACAAGCTAACCTTAAAAATGAGCTCCCTAGCTCTATTTATAGTTTTTTGACTAGCTTTGATCGATTTCACATGTAGTGTCTGGCATAGTTCTAGGCACTACTTGGAGGTCTAAACGAGATCTAAAAATAGCCAAATTGGTATGCTTGATCTACCTAAGTTCTTCAAGCTCGAGGACTCCTTGGCTTGCACAAAATGGAGCTACTAATTACAAAAGTGGATGTTTTATGATACATATGGTACAAAAAGTGATGAAAATCATTGTTTGGTGTTTTGAGAAAGTAATATCAAATATGTTTCTTTGAGAAGAATGACTGCTTGGCTCCCCATGACTCTTTGTAGCCCACCTTCACATGCTTCCTCTGCTTCTGTGCCTTTGGCTATTGGCAACAATCATCAATCAAAGAGTAGAAGAAAAACCTTGATATGAATCGTGAAGACCATCCTGAACAGTCTACACAACTAAACTCTCAGGCAAGACTTCATCAGTAGAAATCAATTGTTCCTTCAAGTCTTTGATCTTTGTTAGAAAACTATCCATGGAATCTCCTTCATTCATGTGCTCACTCTCCAACTATTTTCTAAGGTAAGCAACACGAGCCTCATTCCTTGCGTGGTATAAAGTGGTAAGTGCATCCCAAGCATCCTTAGTTTTTCTGCAAGCATAAGGTTTATGCTCTGGAAGCATATGTGCATTCTTTTTTTCAAAACATCTTCAAAACCCTTGTATTGGTTAGATAGCTTCACTGAATCATCTTTCTTGGGCTCTTGCATTGGTATGGCATAGATCATATATGTCAGTTCCTTTCTTACTACATGTATGAAGGCTTTGGCTTCGACATATGTCAAGTTCTTTTGGATATCTCGATGGCTGATTTTATTCTTTTCCCAATTAATTTTTGGATTATGTTCTTTTACCAGGGCATTCTGATGATAACCATATTTATTGGACTCGATATTACATTGAAACATATGTGGGAATCATGGTCACCAAGGTGTACTCTTAGTGGTGTGGTTTCCATGGTTATATTCCTCGATGCTAGAGGTCGTCCATCTACTACTTTAGCTACTACTAGTTTGTTCTTCCGAAGTACTAGAATTCCATGTTTCTTAATGAGCCCTTCATCAATGAAACATAAGGAGGCTCCTAAATCTACTAGAGCTATAAGGGAAAGGGTCTTCTTAGGCATGATTAACTTGACAAGGGCAAGACATGTTTCTATGGGTGTGGGTGGAATTATGAGACCCTTTCTTAAATCATGGTCTATTTGTACGGTCTCTTTTACAATTGGACTTCCTTGTTTCCCTGCTCTACAAGGGTGGCTCCGACTCTGGAGTTCGTTCTCTTGTTGGGACAATTAACTGCAATATGGCCAGGGTTTCCACAATATAGGCATAACTTGTTATCCCTTCTTCTCTGTTTCTCTTGTGGTGTTAGAGGCTCCTATCTACATAGGTTCGGGCATAGACTCATCCCTACGAGTGGGCTAGAAGGGTTTCCATTGGCGAGGTCTTCCTTCTACTAATTTTTCTTGTTTCATTTCAAAAATCTAGTTATCACATTGAATAGCTTGGTTGATGTATTCATTCAATGTCTTGACCTTTAGCATCATGAGTAGAAGGTCCTTCACATCATCTCTTAAGCCCCATCTAAATTGGCTTATGGAGAAATCTTCGTGCCAAGTGAGGTCACGTATCAACTGCCTAAATTTTGATGCATAGGTAGAGGTAGGGCGGTTACCTTAACATAGATTCTGAAGTTTTTTTTCTACCACTCGACTCGTGTGTGCATCTCCAAATGTGGCAGTGGGTTCTCCAAGAAACCCCTCAAGGTCATGAAGTACTACCATATCCTTCTCCAAGATTGGGGTGAACCATGATAATTGCAAGAGAACAAGGATTACGACCACCACATACTAGAGAGATGACTCTCCTCCCAACCAAATGCCTCTATATATAGCTCTCTCCAGGGGACTGCCTTCTTGGGCAGGTGGATGCTAATCATCCAAGTGTCAGCCATGTAACTACATGTGCGCCAAGTGTCCAGTGGATGCTTCTAGAAGGTTCTAGAGCTCTTTGGGCAAAATACTCTTCCCATGTACCTCATGGGGATTGAACCCAAGACCTCGTCCTTCACACCCTTGAGTCTTAACCATTAGGCTAAGTGGATTACTTGGTTACAAGAGTAAATGACCTCCTAGTAAGTCTAAACTCGAGATCTTTGGTCATACACACGGATGACCAAACGGTGTCCGATTTCAGATCTGTCTGAACCGGCCAGACCCTTGGATCATAGACTTACTTTATTACATTCTTCCCCCCTTGGAAAATATTTTCGTCCTCGAAAATAGAGCTATATACATACTGTAGGCAACCCCCGAGCCTCATGTTCTAAAACTGGAAGAACATGGTCATGTTCTAGAACTGGAAGAACATGTCTCATCTCTGTGGTGGCATCCTTGCCCAAATGATTCAAAACACTATCTGGTTTTGCACTTTGATGAACAGGACAAAGTACAAACTAGTGAAGAATAATGAGGGTGGATCTAAATACATCCCTGGCTAATTCACAGTTTTGGGATGTGCGATCTAGGCACAAACATGTGAACTAGATGGATTCAAATTACTAGTCCATTTCTGGGCATAACTGGTGCATGGTCTTAGTAATGAAGGTGGGATTCTTATCCCTCGCAAGACTTTGAGAATTCTTGATTCACTTGAATTTGTTTTGGAAAACTTGAAGTTTGGTTGTCCCATACATCTAACTTTAGATGTCTGTACAATGGTTTACTTTTATCTAACAGTTACTTGATTTTTTCACCCGACTAGAGGACTAATTTGTCCTAATGAGTTGAAAAAATCCTATGTAAACTATAGGAGAAAGTTTACCATTTTGGTGGAATCAACCATACTAACTTCACCAATTCAAATTCAAAATGAAAATTGTCCAACTTAGGACACTTTTCTCAAAGACTTTAACTGAAAGTTCTTGGGAATTGTCAATCTAATGAGCAATTCCTTACTTCTTTATTCTAGAGTATACTGGACTCTATGAAATTATTTATGCTATAACTTAAAGCAAACTCAAATGAATAAGTCCACTTAGACTTATCACCTTTTGAAGATTGAAAAGGTTCTTGTACATAACATCTATCTAGGATGTTCAAGTTAGTTATTTTATTCTAACCGGCTAACCCTGGTCTTTTGCAAAAGGAATCAGATACTATATCTGAGTCAATTTCAAAAGATTTGGAAAGCGGAAAGAAATAACTAAGACTCTGTACAACCAATTCAAACTTCGAATATACATAAACTTGCTATGAGTCAAAGACTAGATGACTCAGGACTTTTTACTTTTCAAAGATCTATTTCAACAAGATATTGAAGCATTGTCTTTATCTTTCAGAGAAATAAGCTGGATTCTCAGAAAGATACAAAGAAAACCAAAAACATCATCCAACCACAAGATACTAGTGTGGTAACCAACATCAGTGTGTCGACCCACTGAGGTTCTGTCGATGAGTTTTAAATATTCAAATAATGCTTCACTTGAGACTAAGTTCAGGTCTCATTCAATCTTTTTGACTCCTAATCGTGAATGCAATTCTTGTGCATTTCTTTGAGTCAAAAGAGTGAATTTTTTCAAGTTACACTAGGAACTGGATGCTTGACTTAGTCAATTAAATCTTAGTTGAAAAGATCAACTCAAAATCAAAGTCCAACTTCTTTCAGAAATTTATCAAATATTTCTGATCAATAACACTTAAACTTGAAGTGTTCTATGAAGATCTTGGAAGTTACTTACTTCATATCTTCAGTTTCCTTAATCTTGAAGTTACCTTGAAGTATCGTAAGATACTACTTTCATCCTTTACGAATTAAACTTTCCTTGAAGTCTTAATTCCCTTGAGGATGAAACCTAACTTCAAAATCCAAACTAGGACTAAAAGATAATCATCATCCCACGGTCCGATGTCCCATACCATCTTTCCTACATCAATCTGAGTATAAAATCTGGTGTCCCATACCACCCTAATTTATATTCACATTAATGTGTGGGTGATTCTTATCCTAAAGTCTAAACATCTCTTGATAGAGTACCTTATTTCTTCAATTCTTTTACAAGAATTGGAAGTTTCAGGCATTACCTCTAACTAGATTTTCCTAGGTTTTGATTCCTTGGCATGATCACCTCATAATCATGTGCTTTGCCTTGGAAACTTGAAAACCTCTTGATAGAATATCAATTCTTCTTTACTGGGGTTTTCAAATGAAAACCAATCAGAATTCCAAGTTCTTGAATTTCTCAAATTCAAGTTCAATTGGTTATTCTTGACCAATTTTGTAGCGACAAGAGTTTATGACTTCTTGTCTTTAGATTCCTTTCTATACTGGTGCTTTTAGGTACCTATCCCGGCCGGGACCTTTTACAGGAATCTTTCTACTGCCTTAGTCTAAGCATCCGCTCATGCTTTCTGGATTTGTACCAAAATCCCTTTAAGGATAGGCAAACACTTATGTTTTACCTTCCACAGACTTAAGTACCATCTTCACGGTTGCAGACTACATACTTGGAATTACTTCACTCTGTTCAGACTTAGAACAGCTTACTTTTTTTCACAATTTTCCATTGGATAAATGGAACTTGAGTGAATACTTCCTAAAGAAAATTTTTATTGCCAATACTTGGGCAATCTACAGGGTAGTTCCAATCGCATATTACTTGGACAATCATGGCCAAGATTGATCAAGTCTGGTTGATCTTGCGATAAAAATAAAGACTTATAGTCTTTATCTTTAAGATCTCTTAAACTATCTTAAGCTTCTTTGCTTACCTGCAGGATTTTAGAGATCTTTCCCTCAACTTAAGTCCAAGCATTTTCTAATGCTTTTCAGATTCCAAAGCTAAGAATCTTTGATATACCGTTAGGTTATATCACTTATTTGGACTTAAATACCAAAACTGGTGGTTAGGGATTTACTGGGAACTACTTACTATATAACTTTTCTTGAAAGATGCTAGTCTCACGTCTGGGGAGATTTTTCTTTCAAGAACTTTTTGATTCCTATCAAGTAATACTAGGCTATAATTTGAAGCAAATGATTCATCTTGGAATCTTTTGCTTTCCAGTCTAATGATTCATCTTGGAATCGTTTGTAAAAAGAACATTTGAAAGAACTTCTTTCAAATAATATCCAAAAAATTTACTGATTCAATTGTATTCATTTCCTGAGTATCAAACTAGAGACATTTGCCAGTATGAAAGTTTAAGTTGAACTTTCATTTATGTGATATCGACTTCTATTCTTGAGTTTGATACAAAACTCATTATTATTGGTCAATCTTCAGATGTTACTAGAGGGCCTTTAAACATATTTCACCAATCAAAATTATGTTTAAAGTCCAAGCATCTATTGATGATTGATCCAATAGTAATGTTATTGTGAACACAACTTTGAACTTTATAACTTGTTTAGGAGAAGTTCATGGATTGAAAATCCATTTCTTGGAACTTTCTATTCCTAAATGAAAAGTTCACACTTGCTTCAAGTCTTTAGGAACTTATATTATTTCCTAAAGATTGCTTAGCTAGTTGCATCATTTACCAGAGATGCAATTATAGAACCTAACATCCTTTTATTGATATCAAGGATCAATTGATGTTGAGGTTTAACTTTTGATTTCCATCACTCCTTGAGATGAAATCAAATAAAAATTTATAAAAGCTTGGTACCTTTATATTTTGGCAAAACATTTATATCCTAAAGAGATTTTGCCTTCATCATTCCTTGGACCTATCATATAATATGAATTTATATGTATTTTGGGAAGAGTTCATGAATCAATTAAGATCCTCTACTTGGAACATCTTCCTTCCCAAAGCTAAATTCATCTTGAACATAGTAGGAGAATGATCTCACATGAAATAGAAGGCTTGACTATTTCATATCTCTATTCCAAAAAGTTACTTACCGAGGTTTCATCATGAGATACAAATCTTGAAACCACAAGAAACTTCTTTAAAACTTTCGAAATCTTCTAAATAGAAGAGTGCTCATGGAACTTTGGAAATATAGTTGATGTTCTCATCCAACCTTGGGATGCTTGAGAAGTTACATAAAATATATAACTAATCAACTAAAGCTTTATCCGCATGACTTTCTAAGTACATCCAGGACTTAGAGTCATCATACATCACAAAAGAGTTTGCAAATAATTAAATTTTCTTGGTCATCAAGAAAATTTATTACTTTTCTCTTAGTGCTTACTTATACCTAGCAAGACATCTAACATACTTAATTGTCATTAAGTATTTATCTTTGATAGTAGAATATCGACTTGGGAAGAAATCGACTAATTACTTGAGTTGCAAACTAGAACTAGTATGTCTTTGCAACTAACTAGTCCTTGGTCTTCCCTAATGTCAAACTGCGAGCTTTATAAAGTAAGCTAAATACTAAGAGAGTACATTCTCATATCTACTTGCAAACAGCATTCCATTCTTCCATGCAAATGCATGTATCTACATGCAAAAGCATATGTTCACATGCGTATGCATGCATGTTCTTTGCATGCTCAAAAAATAATACAATAATCATGCATGAACTTGATGCACGATTTTTTTCCTTGTACTAAGAATGTATATCATGCAATCCTGATGCATGTATATCCTTTCCTTTGTCTAAATGCACTATGATATAAAAATACCCTTAAGGTGCAATAGAAAACTTACTCAATGGAAAGGAAATCTACATTTAAACTACCAAGATACATTCTTTGATGCACAAGGATCTTTTGAAATCAAATCTTTCCTTAATGCAAACTAATGCTTGAAATAAGAAATTGATTGTTTTCATTATCCTAATCTAGACTTAATCGATTGAAATCTTAGCTATTTCAATGTGCATCTAGGATTAAGTGTAGAATAATGAAAACAAGATAAATCAAGCATTAAGATCAAGCAGAAATTGGAAAATACTTAGCTTTGATCAAAGCTTCGTCCATCCCTTGATCCTTTGGAAGAGTGATTCATCCTCTTGATCCTTGCGAGGAGCTATTCACCATTCTTGAAGCTTCCTCATCAAGAAATAGTCTTGGATGACTTGGTCTGTCGAGATCTACTAATTTAGGCCTCCGGATCTTCAGTCCACAGCTCCAATTCCTTCAAGCTTTGCTCAATCTTTGATTCTCCTTGTTTGTTTCTTTGGCTAAAAGCAGAATACTTCTCGGGTTCGGCCTGCAACAACTGATTTGGCTCCTTGGATGGATGAGAGTTGGGCTTGCACTTCAGCTGTGTTTACTGCTTTAGTAAACTTTGCTCTGCAACTGTAGGCAAGTAAAACTCGTGGGCGACGTGGCTACGTGAGCATGCTCCCAAGGAACCCGTCTGGGTTCGATCCCTAGCAGGCGCAGCGGGCAGAGAAAGCTACTAATATTTTGTTCCTTTCTGAGATCTCTGCAGCGCTGGGTTTGAACAGAATAAAAATCTCTGCACACCTTGTGAGCGTGAACGTCCGTCAACGATATGGATAGGCGGGTGTCCTCTAGTTGGGGGGGCGGGGGTTCGAATCCCCTCTGCTTCACCAGGGAATATACACTTTTGGATCTACAAATTGAGATCTTCTCCAGCGCCGACTCTGATCACTAGGATCTGCTGCGGATAAGTCTTCACGTGCACGACGTGCTCTAGTGGTTAGAGTAGCGCGCTCCCAACAGAGGGGCGGGAGTTCGAATCTTGCCGGCAGCACACAGAGATGAATTCTTTTTAGTACTCTTTTGCTCTAAGCTAAAGCATAAGAATGATAGCGGCACGCATCTCTAGACAGCTGCGAGGAGAGATTCAAAAGAGATCAAGACATCCACGAGCAAAATGATGAGCAAGATGATGGTGAGCCTATCAAGGTCTCCATGGAAGCTCAACCTTGAGCTCTGATACCAATGCAAGAGAACAAGGATTACGACCACCACATACTAGAGAGATGACTCTCCTCCCAACCAAATGCCTCTATATATAGCTCTCTCCAGGGGACTGCCTTCTTGGGCAGGTGGATGCTAATCATCCAAGTGTCAGCCATGTAACTACATGTGCGCCAAGTGTCCAGTGGATGCTTCTAGAAGGTTCTAGAGCTCTTTGGGCAAAATACTCTTCCCATGTACCTCATGGGGATTGAACCCAAGACCTCGTCCTTCACACCCTTGAGTCTTAACCATTAGGCTAAGTGGATTACTTGGTTACAAGAGTAAATGACCTCCTAGTAAGTCTAAACTCGAGATCTTTGGTCATACACACGGATGACCAAACGGTGTCCGATTTCAGATCTGTCTGAACCGGCCAGACCCTTGGATCATAGACTTACTTTATTACAATAATGCTTGACCATAGAGCAAAGTTCCAATAAAACCGACCTTGATGCATCATCAGGGTATCTATCAAACTGCATACGGATGTACAATTTGACTTGTTGCAAGAATCCTCGAGACTTCATGCAATCACCATCGAACTTTTTCAGCATGCAAATCTTGGGTTCCCTCATGAAGGATGAATTAGAATGTTGGTTCACCTAAATGCTCCCTTGATTTGCTTGAAGATTCCCAACTCAATCTTGTGGTTCCCAGATTAACGTTCCTACATGCACCGAATGTTCTATCTTGAATTGTGTATGCCTCTGAGTTAGATCCTTGATTTGCTGTTGAAGACTCTAAAGTGATGCCACAATTTTTTCATAAGCATTCTCCATGATGCCTGGTCTTGGATAAAAGCTAGTCGTACCAAAATGTTAGGGGAGCACTAGATTGTGCTCTCTGACTATGGTAGACAGGATTTTGGAAATATGCTTTTGATTACAAGAATACCCACGTAGGAAAAATAGTACAAGAATATCTAGCTGATATAAGAAGTCCCACAACCCGGGACTGATATGTATATATAACTCAGCTAGAGATGATACAGGAGATCCACAACCCGGGATCATGAGTATGGAGCAAGATCTCTAGATTACAAGAACTCCCTTCTAGGAGATGAACTAGATACAAGAAAGAAATCGATAAGATCTTGTACTATGAATTACAATAGGACAAGGCTAGATGTCCAGGATACAAGACTAGACAAGACTAGAGTAAGAGACAAGTCTAGAGTAAGAGACAAGACTAGAACTCGAACTGGAACTTCAAAGTAATTACTTGGTGATTAAGACTCCTTGAGCTCCCAAGATTGGCATTGGCAAGATTGAGTATGTATGTGGCCAAGGCCTCCTTATATAGGATTTCAAGGGGGGTTGCGAGCTAATGATGCCATCAATGATATCAGCAATCTGAACAGGACCTCCGAATGTCAGAATTTAGCAAATAGATAGTGCATCTTAGGGTTTTGGCACATTTTGGACACAATGGAGGCATTAGTTTCTCCTAATTCTCAACCAATCATGAGATATAGTATTCACATGGAATTTGAGGTTGAAGATGGTTTCCTTTGTCCATGACGCTTTCTTTAATCCATATAATTCCTTTTTCAATCTCCATAATTTCTTTTCATCCACGTTTTGCAAAAAACTTGGAGGCTAAAGTACATACACTTCTTCATGTAAATCACCATTTAGAAATTCATTTCAAATGTCCACATAATGTACGTTCCAACCATGATGAGCTGAAAGTGCAAAAAAATGCTACAAGGAGTGGTCATTCGACATGTGGGAGCAAAGGTCTCATCAAAATGGATGCCCTTCTCTTGAGCATAACCTTTGGCAACAAGCTTAGCCTTATACCTATCAACTCTTCCATCAGGTTTACGAATTAGCCAATGGCCTCTTTGCCAAGAGAAAAAATCACATAAAGACCAAGCACTATTTTTCATAATAGCATCATATTCAGATTGCATAGCAACTACCCAATTTTACACACATTTAGTTTCAATGACCTTTTTGACAAGAGGAAAATCACATAAAGACCAAGCACCATTCTTTATAATAGCATCATATTCAAATTTCACACCAGCATCCAATTTTTTCAATTTTGTGATTCATCAAAAGAAATAGGCTCTTTCTCGTCACAAAGACTAGAGACAACCATTGCATAACAATCTGATACAAAAGAAGGATGTCTTCAACATGCTCATCCTCTTGTGTGGTATCTAAGGTTTTTTCCTAAGATCTCATAAGAGAGGGGTTTATCTTATGATTCAGGAGCACTTGCAATCAAATAAACCATTCTCAAGGAAGTATGTGTGGAATTTTGAGGGTTTAAAGGACAATAATTTATCACATGTTTTTTAGTGCACTCGTCACAATGAAGAACAACTTTTTGTGTGCATATGTGTGTATGTGTGTGCATGTCATCATGCTTCTCACTCACTCACTTGTGCACTCCTATTGCTAATGATCTTCATATCATCCTCACATCTCCGTGGATTGACATTTATGAGGTGAATCTTCACCACGGTGGTACTTTGATTGTGCTAGAGTGACACCAAATTCGGCACCATTGCCATGAAGCATGATTCAAGGACAAGCATGTGACGGTAAGACGTAGAGTATGGATGTTGGAATCATTGTTAAGTAGGTAATTTTTTCTATTTTCTTTACTTTTTTCATCATCATCATCCTCTCTACCATCTCTACTCCCCTTCTCCTTCCATCTCCACATTCCCCAAAAATTTGAGATTTTGGGTATATACCCACCTTTCCCCATCTATTCCCTCATTTTACTTGCAAGAGAGAGCAAGAGAGACTTTGTGTGCTTGCTATTTTTGTGTGATTTTGAGTGTTTTCTGCAAGAATCAGGTTCAGCATCAACTTCAACTCCATCATCAGGTACGGCAGTCACTATGCATGCAACCCCAGGCAACATCTTTACCTATTGTGATAGACAGAGAAATTTGGTATTTTTTAATTACATGCATCCCATGATAGAAATCCCCCTAGCATCTCCAAAAATCACCAAATGTAGCTAAAACATTTGCATTTTTTTGTTCTATCATCAATAGGCAGAGAGATTCCATGACAGACACCATCTATCATGACTGAGCGGATTCACGATAGATCATAGATGCCATCTATCCTGATAGATAGACCTTCCATCATGAAAGATGCCCATCTATCATGACAAGCAAACCGTGCATCATGATAGGCAGACAACAAAGGCCTTCTATCACCACAAACAATTGTCTATCATGATAGATACCCAATCCATCAAGATAGGCACCCATCTATCTTAACAAATACTTTTTATGATAGATGATAGACCTATCTATTTCCATATATGAGCAATCTATCATGACAAACACCCACCTACTATGATAGATAGACCATTTGTTGTGACAAATCAATTCCATGATAAACGATATACCTGTCTATCGTGATAGACACCATCTATCATGATAGACACTATCTGTCTTGACAAAGATGAAATTTAGAAATTTTATTATCAAATAGATTTTGGTCTATTTCAAGCATAATTGGGTGATTTTTGCAAGGCTATTGAAGTTAATGGAGTGTGGATAGAAGCAAGGAAACATGGGATCATGAGTTCAAGGCTTGATGAGCATCTTGAGCATCATTCCAAAGCATGTGAATTGAGATTGGAAAATTACTCAGCTTCCTCAATCAATTCTAGCTTAGGATTAGTACACATAGGTGACATTCATCAAATTAGGGCCACGACAGGAACATATCAG
Source organism: Ceratopteris richardii (assembly GCA_020310875.1). NCBI lineage: Eukaryota > Viridiplantae > Streptophyta > Polypodiopsida > Polypodiales > Pteridaceae > Ceratopteris > Ceratopteris richardii. The sequence continues at coordinate 140,808,713 of CM035411.1, read as the reverse complement.
GTCCAAGATACTCTAATTTACTCATGTCAAGACTGATAAGTAGAGTAAAATACAGTAACCATAAAGAAATGAACATAATCAAGCGATTAAATAAGAAAGAACAACAAACTAAAGTTAACCATGATGATGCGACATTGAAGACAAGACCCACAGAAAAGGAAATTAAAATGGACAAGTGAATAATACGAAAAAGAAATATTATTAGTTATATTATAGTTATAGTCATGCTTACGCTCGTATGGGTGATCAACATGTTAATGGTTACATTTTAGGAGGTTAAGATTATCAATATAGTTATGTTTTTGTAATTTAAGGTAAAGATTATGATTAAGTTCTTTGACGTGGTGTTTATGCTTAAGGTTCTGAAGTTTTGGTTTATTGTTACGGTTATGGGTATGCCTTTACAATTTATGATAACTTTTTATGATGTACTTTTGTAGGTTATATTTGTAGTTATGCTCTTGAAGCTAATGGTAATAGTTATAGATAGATTCATATAGCTTATTATTATGTTTTTTCAAGTTATGGTTATGTTTAACATTAGAATATTGGAATTTATGATATTTTTCTAAATGGTATCTATGGTTATGGTTATTATTATTAATTTTTTATATTTGGATACATTTAGAGGTATATTCATAATGTATCAAAGCTTTTTAATGATGTGTTTCTACCATATGTTCTCAAAAGGATCACGTTCTCATGTCAATATTAAAAAATAAAGTTGAATAGTGCTAGTTTGTGTTATTTTGTATACTACAGAGAGACTAGTTATACGAGCCTACACAAAAGCACACCCAAAAGTTTTCTTTTTAATAAATTTTTAAACTACATATTTATGGCTATAATGAATAGCATAACAATGACTATATAAATCGATATATGGCCATGCAATTGGATGATCATATATACATACATATGTATAATCATAGCAACAAGCATTTTGATGACTGTATAAAAACTCATTCCAAAAAAATTAGGGATGGTGAGGCTATTTGCAAGCAATCCTTTGACATATTCATGTAATGGATACCATAATGCTTAACTTGATGGCTTCCATCATTAAACCATTGATATATTAATGATAAGAAACAAGTGCATCCTATGGATCTACATCGAAAATGGAATGATTAATGCACAAAGTGCCATGTTTTCATGGCAAGATTGTAAAAAAAAAAGTATTTTCTTATTATATTGATGGTTCTAATGAATAGCATATGAATGGCTATAGAACTTGACAAGTGCATCATATGTATCTACACTAGAAATGGAATGATATATATCTTTTTGTTTGATATTTTAGTTGGGGGCTACATTTACCTCCTACAATTGAAAAGGTTCATAAAGTTCATAAGAATCCTCTAATTAATGAAGATATAATTTGAATTGCATCATGTATAAAAGAAAAACACAAAAATGAATAATAGGTAGCTTTCAACCATGCAATCCTCATAGTTCATGATAAATACAAGGATTAACTATGACACCTCCTAAGTGTTAAGGTAGTTTAAATAATATATTTAAGTAAGATCCTATATGATAAAGTCTAATTCTCAAGCACGCATCTTTCTATTTCCAAGAGATTTGCCTTTCCTCTTAGGAACCCCACTCTTTTAAGGGTGGCATGGGATTTTTTGTCATTTATTTCATGCCCAACCAAAAATGCAATAAGTTAAGAAGGCATGTACTTCCCCTCCATTGGAATATAGGGTGGAGATTCTACATATTGATAAATTCTCAATTGTAACCATGATTTAGTTTACCAAAAAATGATTCAAACCTTACTTTGAGTGGGTATATCCATGCATGTTTAGAAAATTCATCTAGACCATTTGTAAAATATATTTAGTTACCAAATCATGATGCCTACATGAATCTATAAACATCAACATGGACAAGCCCAATTTACGCTAATATCTCATTACATCATCTTTGGGAAGGAAATAATGATACATTTTGTCAAGGATCTCATCTCAACTATGCCCAAGGTAAATAATCAAATATCATATAGGATGAGAAGATAAACTAGATTTTCAACAATCATGATGTCTTATCATAAGGATCATAAGAAGATTCATAGATCCAATACATATGATAAAAAGAAGCATATTCTTAATTCCATATCTACATACATACATACATACATACATACACACACACATAAATGATACATACATACATATGGAATTACATATTTTCAATTCCATCATGAATATCCATCATCATGTTTTGATCCCCCATATAAGGAGATCTACAAAGACAAGACTAGGACATATGAAGAACCAAGATCTAGAAGATCATGGAGCCATATGAAGTCCCTCCCCATGGAATTCATCACTTATGGAGGGAATAATCTCATGTGAATAGAGAAATCCATCTTTAAATCATTCTAGATTACATAATTGTTTATCATATGCCTCATTAGTGCAAAAATTTCAAATCTCCATTGTGTCTAAACCATGCAAAGTCCTAAAAATGGCTACGTACATGGCTTATTCTAAAATTTCCAAAGCTTATTTTATTGTATTAGCATCATCAATAATACTATCAACTATAGGTTCCCTTGATAATCAATGTATGGAAGTACAAATAGCAAAGTTTGTCAGATATCTCCACAATCTTCCAATGCCAAGCATGGGATCTCCAGAATTCATGACATCTAATTATTCTCCAATTCTAGTTTCAAAACTTTTCTATTGAAGAGTTTTGGTTCCAAGTTGTCTTATTCTTTGCTCTTCTTATCTTCTATCTTATGACCTTGTAATACAAGATCTTGTCTGTTTAAATTTTTCAACATGTTTTTCATAATCGTAAAGGAAGTTCTTATGATTATGACAACTTCTACCCAAACTTATCATCCCAAGTAATAGGATCACTTCATTTAATTGGTTTTTTCCACATTATACATCTGATCCAGGCACTCAACAGTGGTTGTGGAAGCCACATTATAGTCAACCTCACAACTAGAAGTGTCCACAATAGGCTACTTCTTGCTCAACCAAGATATGCATGAGCTACCGAGCATGAAGAAAAAACCACTTATGGGTACATGAGTTCATGATAATAGCACAATCAAAGTCAAAAAAGAATGTAAATATGGTGGTATTGATCCCCCTTGGGATACAATTATCCAAGTAGTTGGGTACCACTTAAGTACCAAAGATGCACTTAATCTCCTACCAATGCTTGACACTTAAAGCAAGCACCATGGTATGAAAAGATACATGCCTATCTGATTGTACATGGTTTCGAGAAAAGTCCAATTGAAAGCACCTTATATGTTAAGTGTGTTAATGATGTGCTTTTGATTATTGTTGTGTATGTTGATGACATGTTGCTCACTGGTCCTCATGAGAAGCATATTGCTGATTTCAAGGATGATTTGCATGCCGCATTTGAGATTATTGATTTTGGGCATTTGCATCATTATTTGGGCATTCAGTTTATGCAAGTTGATGGCAAAATAGCTTTGCATCAAACGAAATATATTGAAACATTATTGTAGCATTTTGGCCTCAAAGACTGTAAACCTATTGCCACTCCTATGGAGACAGGTTTACGATTGACTCTTCATGATGTTGGAGATGCATTTGATGTTGTTCTCTATCAACAGGCTATTGGATGCTTGATTTACTTATGCATTACTCAGCCAGATACTTGTTGTCTCACATATGAGCAGGTTTATGCATTGCCCAACTGTCAAGCATTGGCAAGCACTTAAGCACATCTTTCACTACTTGAGTGATACCTGGCTACTTGGGTTGTTTTATCCCAATGGGGGATCACTACCACCAGATTTGCATGCTTTTTGTGACTCTTACTCGACTGGTTGCTATGACACTCGTGTGTCCACTAGTGGTTTTTTCTTGATGCTTGGTACCTCATGCATATCTTGGTTGAGCAAGAAGCAGCCTACTGTGGCCACTTCTGATTGTGATGCTAAGTATAGGGCATCTTTCACAGCAATTGTTGAGTGTGTGTGGCTCAAACACCTTATGGTTGATTTGGGTGTTGGTCAGTCTTCTGCCACCACCATCTTCACTGACAGTGAGAGCGCATTGGCAGTTGCGAGGAACCCTATGTTCCATGCTCGCACTAAGCACATTGAGGTGCATTATCATTATTTCAAGGAGAGGTTCTCCCCTGGAGAGATCAGCTTGGCATATGTGCCCACATAGGAGAACATTGCAGACCTTTTCACGAAGGCTCTACCTAGGGAGAAGTTTGAAGCTTTTCGCAAAGCTTTGGGCTTACTTCCTTTTGTGGATTGATTCCACATAGCTTGGCTGCATCACTCACAGGGGGGATTTGTTGATATATTTAGGTAGTGGTGTGTGAACACACTAGGACCCCGGGGCACTTTTTTCCCTCTTTATGAGGTTTTTTTTTTCCCGTCTTGTATATATGCCTATAGCCCTAACGGGTTACTTATCTGTGTACATTCTAGTGGTAATAAATTCAGTATTGTGTGTTGGGCTCCAAGCTTCTTCTTCTTCCTTGTGCTATTCGTGTGCTTTCGTACATGTCTAACTCCAACGTGAAACACTGATGCGTTTGTTCCAAAGTGGTGCCCTTGACTATGGCCATGTAGAACATTCAATTGAGGCTCAAAGGGCTAAAAAATTACAGCAAAATAGAGCTGAAAATGCACACACTTTCCAGCCAAACATGGATGAAACTTTTTAGCCAAAAATTATCGAATCTTCTGGAAATTTCCAGCCACATATGGTTGAACATTCACATCAAAATATGGATGAAAATTAGCATGAAATTCAGCCCACACATGATGTACATGTTGATGATGTATTGCATAATGAATGCGTGTCTATCAAGAGTGCACAAACTATGCCAAAGTGGTTGAAACAAACTTTGCAGGAAAGCAAATTGAGTGCACCTTTACTTGGTAGAATAAGATCAAGCTATCGCCATGCATCAAGTAATTTTGTGGAGTATTGTCTTATTACAGCATCATGTAATGAAGAGCCACTTACTTTTGAAGATGCATCTGATGATCCACAATGGATGAGTGCTATGCAATCAAAAATGGATTTCATGCATAGGAATGGTACTTGGGGGTTATGTGAATTGCCAAAAGGAAAAAGTACCATTGGTACAAAGTGGGTTTACAAGATTAAGAGAAACTCTGATGGTAGCATTGATTGCTACAAAGCTAGATTAGTTTCCAAAGGATATGCGCAACAATATGGCATTGACTATGAGGAAACTTTTGCACCTACTTCACACATGACTACCATTCGTACCGTGGTTGCATTGGCTACCCATTGAGGTTGGACAGTACATCAATTGGACATAAAAACACCTTTCGCAAATGGTGATTTGCAAGAAGAGGTCTATGTGAAGAAACCTCTTGGATTTTCCATGAAAGGGAAAGAGCATATAGCTTGTCGCTTGCATAAACCTTTGTATGGTCTCAAGCAAGCTCCACGTGTGTGGTATGACAAAATCCATAAGCACTTGATTGCTCTTGGTTTCACAAGTAGTCCAATTGAAATCACACTCTATGTACGCAAAGATGGGGCTGATCTTAAAGTGCTTGTTCTTTATGTCGATGACATACTTTTGATTGGGTCATGTGATGCAAAACTTGACATTCTTATGGATGATTTGCAGCATACTTTTGATGTCAATTGAGGGGGGAATTGTTGTGCATTAATCAAAGTATGTTGAAAAACTACTTCATTATTTTCACTTTGAGGATTGCAAAGCCAGTTTCCACACAAATTGAGACAAGATTTAGGTTCTCAGTTGAGGATTCCTGTGATGCATTTAACACTTCTCTTTATCAGCAAGCTATGGGATGTCTTGTATATGCATGCAACACAAGGCCAAATATACAATATGCAGTTTCCCAGTTGAGTCGATTCATGCATAGCCCTAGCAGTAAGCATTGGCAAGCGATAAAAGGTGTGTTTAGATATCTCAAAGGCACTTTGATCTTATGTCTCTTTTATGGAAGAGATATTGAGCCATGCTTGCATGCTTTTACAGATAGCGATTAGGCTGGTTGTTATGATACTAGCATTTCCACTAGTGGTAATTGCTTTTTCCTTGGACACTCATGCATATCTTGGTTGATTAAGAAGCAAGCTGTAATGGCGACATCGAGTTATGAAGCTAAGTACATGGTAGTTTTCACAGCTACAGTGGAGTGTATATGGTTGAGATGCTTATTGATGGATCTCTACATGGAGATTGATGTTGCTATGCATATTCTCAATGATAGTCAGAGTGCATTGATATTACCTCATTAGGTACAAAATTTGAATGTCCAAATGTAAAGAGAGGCAAGAAAGTGTCATACACATCCTTTGAGGTGCTATAGTATGCATCTTCCACAAAAATAACATCCCCACTGGCTAGGACGTGTTCAATATGTGGACGATATAGATGATAGTCTTTATTTACAAAAAACCCAATAAAAATATATTTCATAGCCTTATCATCCTTTTTTTTGTGTTATTGCTTAGTCACTAATGCATATGTTTGGTCCAAATGGGTGTGGAGTAGCGGATAGCATCGAACGCCGTAGGGCAGAAGGCTTGGGTTCGATTCCTGCCCGGCTGGACATTTCAATTCCTTGTCATTTCAACTTTCCTTGTACTCTCAAAAAAAACTAATGCATATGTTCTCAAAACACTTTCCATACAATTACCTTCATTCATAAGCTCACTCCCCCATTTTTTTCGAAGGAGAGCATTACTCCTTATTTTCTTGATCAATTTATATTGGCAAATGTGGAATAATGAATGCAACCAACTCATGAGCTCTCACATCTCATATCCATGAAGTTCGCCTTAAGTGGTTAGGCATGCCAAGCAAATAACATGGTTGAAATTGGAAATTACATCCTCAACACTATCTATATGAACTACATATATGGTATTTAGAGTTGTAACAAGCCATTTTCCAACACCTTGCACGGTGTCCATCAAGTCCCTTGTTACCAATACATACCACACCAAAGACACCCACAATGAATAATTATACAAAACGTCACTAGTATTGACCATGGTCAATGACCATATCCCAATGTAGAAAATAAATTGTATGCTAGAAATATTATTTAAAAAAACAAATCATGGAAATCCGCTATGCCTGAAGAAAACTTCGAATTGCACACTCTAACAAGCCTAAACCAAAGCGAAAAAAGGAAATGCACCAAAGGAACAAGATTGCCTACACAATAGTCATAAAAGTGTGAACTAATAGAGAGAACACCTAGAAGACATTGTGTATCTTGGGAACATAACTTTCCAAGCAAGCCAAAGATCAGAGTAATTATTGTAGGGTTCTTGATGCATTATACATCTTATATATATATATATATATATATATATATATATATATATATATATATATATATATATATATATATATATATATATATATATATATATATATATATATATATATATATATATATATATATATATATATATATATATATATATATATATATATACACACACATTAAGTAAAAGGTTACAAATACTCATTGATCATCATATCATTTACAAAGAAATAAGGGTTTTAAATATCCGGTTAACACTTCTTATTCCTTTCTACTGAGAAATAAACCTGATGGAGAGCATTTGTTAGCTGCACGAGTGTGACAATGAAAGACAAAATTCATAGCTCTTGAAAACATGGTTTCTTAATCATGATCACCACAGGAATGCTGCAAAATCAGTTCCATTGTAGATGACATCTAACAGATCCTTAGAAGACTTAGCTCTTTTACTTTATCTCGAGATCTCCAAGGATTTTGAACTTTGCACATATCATTTGAATATCACACAATACATACAAGCACACACATGCACATGATTATGCACACATGGACATGCATACAGACAAGCATCCCACACAATGTCATGGTAAGCTATTCAAATACATCAATTCATTATTGAGCTACTGCACAGAAAAAACTCAATATTGATCAGGCTCCTTAAGTTGAATGATAATTCTTGATCAAGAGCTTCAGCATTGTAGGGGATCAACAATAACTATAGTACCACTAGCAAAAGCAGAATATTGACCTCAAGAGGGAAAAAAATGTTGTTGTCCGCAATGTTTTAATGATCAATGTTGCTTTCACAGAAACTCAGTGAACTATCCAAACATGATGATACTTTTGGACTGTGAATCTCTGCATTGCAAAATCTCAATATTATGTAAGTTACTTGAACTGGATAATTCCAATCTTGCACGAGCTCAACACCAAAATTATGGTAGTACTAACTGAGAATTTTAACCTTGAAAGAAAAAAAATTATTTGGGGTTTTACACAGGGTTTTGACAAGCAATACTGCTTACACAGACTTCTATAAACCACATTTTTATATGAATTATCATAGTCTGAAAATGAAAGCAGTTAGAGAGATTTCAACTTTACAATGAAAACATAACCCATGACAGTCCCCAAATACAAGCAAATTTTCTTATCATAAATTATAAGGTTAGTTCAAAGGGAGCGGGTACAAGAAGAGTGAACTGATGAGTAATCCAACTAGCAAATTTTTTTTTTTTTTTTTTTTTTTCACTGAAGGCTGAAATCAGCATGTAAAACTTGAGAAAGAATCAAACTCACCATGATGATAATCGCCAATAGCCAAAGAAAAGAAAGTAAAATAAGAATAGCTCTGCATTTTCCACAATCCCGTAGTGGTGACATATTCAAACGTGACGACACTTACTGACTTTGAGTCTCCGCATTGCAAAATCTAACTATGCAGGAAGTTACTTGAATTGGATTAGCATTGCTGTTCATGGGTTCTTGCAAGAGTTCAACATTGAATCATATTAGTACTACTGAAAGAATTCTGACCTTGAAGGGAACGTATCTAAACTTAAGGCAGGTTTTCGATGAGCGATGCTGCTCACACATACTTCTCTTATATGGATAATCTATTTCTATAAATGAAAGCAGTTACACAGATTTCTATGGGTTATGTTTCAGTTTTACAATAAAAACATAACCCATAGCAGCCTCCAAATCACAAGCGAATTTTCTTGCCATAAAACATGAGGATTCATGCAACTTTGTCCAAAGGGGTGTTGCAGTTACAAGAAGAGGGAACTGATAATGGCATATGAAACTTAGGAAAAGAATCAAACTCACCATGATAATGGACAAAAGCCTACCAAGGCATAGACTGCTCAATCTTTGTTGAATAAAAGAAATGAACATTAATTAAGAATAGCTTTTCATGTCCTAAGATAAAAACGTCATATGTGAATCTACAGAAACACAAACGTTCTAGGTGAAAAACGGATTGTACAGATGCAAAAATATTTGAGAAAAATCATACTTGTATAAGATTTTAACATAATATGTGCATCTGAAAATGTCAAACGGTGAGACTTGTATTAAGGCTTCATTAGATCAAGAGAACAAAGGCTTCATTTTTTATTAAATGCAGAGATCCATGTCGATATGGATAGTTCGTCAGCACATCAGCCCCCTCTTTCAAAGGTACTCCTGTCAGTAAAAGAAAATATAACAGCATGATAGTCTTTATATATTACACAAATGGTGACAGCCTCTAGAACTCGAAATTCACAATCTGCTTACAAATCATCCATACATGTGAGAATGCAAAGTTTACATTTCACATCTGGATTGGTATGTTCAAGACAACGTTCATCACAACTTGGGAT
>CM035411.1:140769032-140776532 GCA_020310875.1 Ceratopteris richardii | reverse complement strand
AAATTAGGTATGGTATCCATTTTTATTCACAAATTTGTGCATCCTCACCAAACATACATCCATCTCTATCACTCTATATGAATATGTATGTCCTTGTATACATGTATGTATGTATGCTTTGAACATCAATAAATGTTCAATCAAGCTTATCCTGCATATATCTTCTGAGGGATCATCTCTTCATGTCTGCTTCCACCTTGTGGGCAGATTGTCATCATACTGTTCAGCTTCTTATTCACATCATTTTTCAGGTGGCTCTGCAGCGTTCTGTAAATATCTTCATTTTTGGGACATCTATGTTTGAACATACTGATAATAACAGGATCTTGTTATTCCAGTGTAGATGATATTGGTACAAAATTCTTCTCAATGATACACCAAAGAGACCAAACTGATGCAAAGTATTCAGAAAAATAATGTACTTTGATTATAATGATTACAAACAGTCTGATATGACAGAGGTAACTGAAGGATAGAAACAAACAAAAACATATGTAAACACATTCACATATTTATAGTGTAGAGCCCCACTTGCTTCTTTCCTGGAATTGATGATTAATTGTACTTATTGCACTTGAAAGTAGTACTTTGTACTTCACGATACCATAGTTTGTACTTCAAGGTACCGTACTTGGTACTTTAGGGTATTTTGTACTTGGTACCCCAAGGTAATTTGTACTCGAGTGCAATGGATGCAGTATGTAAAAGAAATCACCCCCACAAAATTTTGATGTATTTACTCCCTTTTTTCCTTCCGACATACAAGTATGCCACTCCTTACATTTCTTTCCTGGATACAGAGTCCAGACAACCCCCTCAATCTCTTCTCCTCTCTTTCCGTGTAAATAAAATCTCCTGGTGGGTCTTCTCAAGGTACCATAATGGAAGGGCAAGATATACCCATCATGATTGGGAGACAGTGGCTCCAACAAGCTAGTCTTCTCCTTCTCTTTTTAAGGAGAAGATTGGACGACACGCAAATCATCGGGAAACATTAGAGCATCATCAGATCATCAGAGGTACATACCATCTGCAACTTGATGGTGTAAGAGGAAATAGTGCAAAGACTTTGTGAGACATCTCCCTGGAAGTTGGTGCTCCCTGTGGGTGGGTGCCCACACCTTGCCTCTCAAAAGGATCTCTTTGTGCCTCTCCCACCCTTGGGTTGTGGCAGCTGTAATCTGACCAGTTCTGTTCTCTCTTGCGCTGACTCCTCCATTACTTGTGAATCCTGATTGGCTTCCTTTTTAAGTGCCTTATCTCATACTTGTGTGTTTCATAATTGTGTGATGTTGTGATTCTGGTTGCCCACGACAATGTACTAGTCCCTTGCTAGTAATTTCGAAGGTGTGTGATCTTATTTGTAATTTTGAGGTGTGTAAAGCTGTCATTGACTCTTCGACTCTTCCATTGAATTGTGCGGTTATTTACTGTTTAAGGTATCGTCATTGACGGCGTGTTATTGTGTTTATTGTGCTCTTCGAATGGACCTCACTGCCCCAAAAGGTTCACCACCATAATCTACAAATTTTGGCGCATCAGATGGGATCAAAAGGGACACAGTGACTCTGTTTAGTGACTTGAAGTGTCTTTTTGTGCATTCTATGACCAGAACCCGATCGAGGGCCTCTTCCTTTGAGTCCTATTAGTACTCCCCCTTCCTAATCCGTAGGAAGCTTCACTACCCCCTCCACCTGACGTTACCTCTTCTACTGGTGAGATGGCCAATCCTGAGGAGCTCTCCTCCCTTCTATCACCCATCCACATTCATTTCCCACCTTTGATGGGGTGGCTATAAGAGACCCGGAGGACCTTGTCAGGAGGTTTTTAGCATTATGCAGAGTAGAGGACTAGGTGGTAGAGAGGATGCATTATTGATGCTCTTCCCTACCACACTTGAAGGATTGGATGACGAGTGGTTTAGCCAATTCAACGAAAAACCACTTCCTTACTTGGACTGACATGACCACGACCTTCTCAAACTCACATGACCACGGCCTTCTCAGCGGCCTTTCGACCTACGAGTTGAATGGAACAAGCCTTGGATGAGCTAGAAAACCTCAAGCTCCTCTCAAGTGAGACGTTTCCAGAGCTACTCACTCGAGCCAACGCACTATTGGACTGACACGACCACGACCTTCTCAAACTCACATGACCATGGCCTTCTCAAATTGGACTGACATGACCACGACCTTCTCAAACTCACATGACCGTGGTCATGTCAGCCAATTCAACGAAAAACCACTTCCTTACTTGGACTGACATGACCACGACCTTCTCAAACTCACATGACCACGGCCTTCTCAGAGGCCTTTCGACCTACGAGTTCAATGGAACGAGCCTTGGATGAGCTAGAAAACCTCAAGCTCCTCTCAAGTGAGACGTTTCCAGAGCTACTCACTCGAGCCAAAGCACTATTGGACTGACATGACCACGACCTTCTCAAACTCACATGACCACGGCCTTCTCAGAGGCCTTTCAACTATCGAGTTCAATGGAACGAGCCTTGGATGAGCTAGAAAACCTCAAGCTCATCTCAAGTGAGACGTTTCAAGAGCTACTCACTCGAGAAAAAAACTATTGGGGAAGCTCCAGATATACCTGAGGATTTTCTTATTAAGAAATGGCTAGAGAAGAGCAAGGATGTGATTCACGCATGGCAAAAGTATGCACATAATTGACTCTGTTGCAGAACTTCGGCAAGAGTGAGGCCTCAAAATGGGGCACGCACAAGGAGAAGAGGACTAAGTTGCATTACTATGACAAAACTTTTAGGAACTAAAGGCTCAGGAGGTTCGGACTACCACATGGTGTATTGTATGCCACAAGATGGGGCACACATCCACCAAATGCCCTCCAAATATAATGTGCCGGGCTCAGGAGGTTCGGACTACCACATGGTGTATTGTATGCCACAAGATGGGGCACACATCCACCAAATGCCCTCCAAATATAATGTGCCGATTCTGTCAAAAGAATGGGCATGAAGCAAGGGAATTCTTTTATTTGGAAGGGTGTCAGCAACTGCCATAATCCCCTGCAGTCTATTAAGGATCACAAAATCCTCAGGCAACTGCCAGCGACAACCTTCCATTATACCAATTCTAACCAAGGTATGAATAATACTCGCAATCATTCTAAAAGACCTCTAATGTGTTTCAGGTGTGGTGAGTACGGACATTTCCAGAGCAAATGCTCTCTTCCAAAAGATACCCCCCTTGTAGGAGTCGTCCACAAGTGTGAGACCATGATGACAAGGATTTCCCTCGAAGTACTCTAGGTGCTGGTGCATGTCCAAGCAGAGGTATCCACCCGCAAATGATATCAGTAGCCCGTTAAGGACAAGAGAGCGAGGCATCTTCCCCGTCGGCCAGAGTGGTTTGATTGGAGGAGGTAAATGAAGCCTCGAGAGTGGAAACTCCCGTGCAACGGCAAGCTCAAATTCAGCCTCAGTCTCATGTCAGACTTCACTCTGAGACACAATCTTGACGTGTGTCTCAATCTCAAGAGCAAGGCAATTCATCAAAGGGAAAGAGTCCAATAGATCAAAGCACAGCTAAAGACCAGATTATAAACCCCACCGCTTCCCTCCAAAGCAATGGTAAGTGTTGAGGAGGTTCTTCGAAATTCATTTCATAGCAAAAACAAAGAGGACAATCACACGATGTCAGATAAAACAAAGGAACCATTTCACATGCACCTTTGAATCTGTTGTTTTGCCACGATCTTGATCAGAAGAACCAGATGCTACAACAAGATCACCACGTCCTCCACCTTCCAACTGGGAAAAAACATAAGAGTGATTGGTAATGTGAGCATTCAGAAGACATAATACATGAAATACAGCAGGCTGATACCCTGTTATCATCCTTTCCATCACCGTCTATGCTAGTGGATGTCTCAGCTCTTGGACTGCGATCAGACCAGGTTGTGAAATGCCGGCCTGAAGGTGATTCAAAACCCATTTTATGGCTATGATTGATGTCTGTATTTTGAGCAGATTGCGATTCTGTACTTGTTTCTGACAAAGAGTTCACACGAGAGGCATGGTGATACTCCTGGTATATTCAGATAAACAATCAGTAAACATCGTCCAAAACACAAAATCAAAATATAAAAAAACCATGCTCAACCTATTCTACCTCTTGCGATGGGAAAATTCGCAGTGGCACTGCAGGCAATATTCTTGAAGCATCTGATGGATTACTTTGAAAGAATCCTAGAAGAGGTACACCACAGTTGATATTAGGAAACCTTAAAATCAAAATTAAAAAAGGTTAAATGTATCCCTTTTGACCTTTACTTTGAAAGCTTGTTCCATCAGGTGCTAAAGTTTGATGATTTAATTTTTCGAGGCTAAAGATCTCTAACGACTTGCTTCCAGAAAGGTCTCTGCTACAATAGACTCTCTCTCTCTCTCTCTCTCTCTCTCTCTCTCTCTCTCTCTCTCTCTCTCTCTCTCTCTCTCTCTCTCTCTCTCTCTCTCTCTCTCTCTCTCTCTCTCTCTCTCTCTCTCTCTCTCTCTCTCTCTCTCTCTCTCTCTCTCTCTCTCTCTCTCTCTCTCTCTCTCTCTCAATCTCCAACACTGAAGGCGACCTTTATGCTCACAAATAAGTGCCTCACACAAATGGAAAAAGGGACGCGAGAGTGGAAAAGCATGATGGTGGAATGGAGAGAGGAAAAGGCGGCTTTCCTCCTCAAGCAATCCAACAAGGAAGATCATTGGAATGCGGAGAAAGAGGTCATGAGGGCTGAAATCGAGGCACTCAAAAGGGAGGTCTCCAACCTCAAGAAAGAGCTGGTCGAAGTCAAAACAAGGGGTGCACTCGACGATGGAGAATTTCAGCCCTCCGTAATTGAGAAGATCAAAGTTATCAACGAACAGTAAGCAATCAAAGAAGAGAAAAAGCAACATGAAGCAAAGACATCTACATGGGTAGAGATCATTACTAAGACAAAAGAATATGGATGAAGCAGAAATGTGGATAGAGGTCGCTAAGAAAGGAAAAGGCAAGGAAACATTAGCCTCCACACCAAACCTTATCAACATGACACTTGAGGAGGAACAACGGAGACACTCGTTTCCACGTGAGAGTTACAAGTCTCAAAGATGGAGATAGAGTAGAGGAGGAAGTGAAAGGGCTTATGGAGTTGATGGAAGTGGACAAACCTACACACAAAAAGGCATGGAGAGTGGGCAAAAGAAGTGGCCGTGTTGGAGAGACATCGAAGGAGCGAGCGTTCATCTTGCGTTTTCCAACCCTTGAGACAAAGGAGTTTTTGAAAAGAAGACCCACTCTAAGAAAGACTCGCATATTCCTTGGGGCTGATCTCAAATTATTACAACTTGCTCAAATGAAGGAAGTCATGCCAGAGATTAGGGCGGCAAGGGACAGAAGGAAAGTTAGCTTTCTACAGAGATGGGAGAATAGCCATTGTAGAGCGCCGCTCTACATGACCGGTGACGACCTATGGGACCTCACTTAAAATGGAAGTGTGGAATTGCAATGGGTCTCTTAAACTTGATGTGGGTGCATTTGAGGATAGTTTTAAAAATAGAGAGATAGTGTTTTATACAGAGACAAAGCAAGCACCAAGACACATAATGCCACAAGTGACAAGCTATAGATGGGAGACAGCTCATTGAACAGAGGCAAGGTCTAAGCACGGGAGCCGAGGATCTCGAGGAGTTGCAGTTCTTTTCAGAGAGGAGTTGAAGCTCCTTGTACATATCATTAGGAGACATGAGCATGCTAGGTATATGTGGGTCAGATTGCAAGCTAACACAAGCAGATTTCTCTATATTGTTGTGCGTTACTTTGCTCCAAGTACATCCACTCATGCTTCACCTAGAGGAGAGTCTCCTTTCTAGGATATATGGGAATGTCCGCAAGTGCAGTTTCAAGAACCTCGCACCAAACTTTGATTTTTGATAATCTTGTGACATCAGCCATGCTTTATGGAGTGCAGATTTGGAGACCTTTTGTTGGTTGTCATGGTAGAGCTCGCAGCACGGATGGATGGAGAGGGATGGAGAGGCCCTTGGTATCTATGATCTCCTAGATGATTAGAGCCAAGGCTTCAATACCTCATATGATTATTAGGGCACAAATAGCTGCCCCTGCAGTGATTGAGGCACTTACTAGTTCAGTGTCTTTCGTGCATAGCTTGTGGGATTTCCCCAGAGATAGATATGCCCGACTTGCTCTTGAGTCGTCTCAACAGTTGGCCCTATAAGGAGACACGTCTTGCTAGTATGCACAGACATAATTGTTTTTGACGGGTTTCTGACTTCCGATGTTTACCCGACGTCTGACGGGTAAGGTAAAACATTTCTAACGTTATCTGACGCCGTCTAAAATTTTTACAAAAGAAGTTTGAAAAAAAAAAAGAGTATAGACACCATGATAGCAATGGCATTAGATTCATTAAAGAAAAAACACTAGTTTAATCATTATTCACCAATCACAATTGTACATTGATGACGTGCGACGTAACCATAGTTTGAATTGTCTATACACATTACCAAGTGCAATCACATATGTAAAGCAACATGATTTATGAATGATAATACTAAAAAAGGTGAGAGGTCAGGACTAAAGACCGACTATTAAGCAAAATAAAGACAAAACTCAAGTAGCTCAAAATAGACCACAGTATGTGGCACATCATACATTTGAATGGCCACATGGATGTATTTGTGGCACATCATACACCTAAATGCAAACTTGCTGGACCAATAAATTAGATAAGTATTGAAATTCATAGAGAAGCTTTACTCACAGATATGTTACCTACTCGACTGAGCACAACAAAGTTATGGATTTATGATTATACAAAATGATTACAAAGCAAGGCAGCTGGTAAATTAGGCAAGTATAGAAATGCACAGAGCAGCTGTGCTCACAGAGATTTTACCTACTCGGCTGAGCACAACAAAGTCATGATTACACAAAATGTGTACGAAGCAATCTTTGAGACTAGTTGTTGGTCACCAATATATTCTTCCTGGCTATAATAGGCTAGCTGCTACTTTATAAAGTCAAACAAAATGTAAGAATGCAGCTGGACAGATTTAGGCACTCATTGATCTTTAGGCTGCTGGGCAGATTGAGGCACACATTAATCTTGTTGGATTAGTCTTTTAGGCTACTGGACAGAGAAAAAATCCTACACATAGGGAAGTAGAGTTGAATGCAAATTGCACAAGGAGTTGGACTCATGCAGAGAATTAAAGGCTATGTACGAACAGAAGAGCAGCTGACTGGGCATAAAACTATTCTTGCTGGACTGTACCTATAGGCTGCAACATAGCCTTAGCCTAAGTAATGCCTCGGTGGCTTGGTCTCAACTCTCTAGTAGCCTCAGGCCTGGTTGGAGCCTCTGGAAATATATGCCTGGAAGGGGGGGGGGGGGGGGGGGGGGGGGGGGGGGGGGGGGGGGGGGGGGGGGGGGGGGGGGGGGGGGGGGGGGGGGGGGGGGGGGGGGGGGGGGGGGGGG
>CM035411.1:140696644-140759032 GCA_020310875.1 Ceratopteris richardii | reverse complement strand
TACGTAGCTTACCATCCAACTTAAAGAATGAGTTATTTCTTGCTCAAAACTTTACATTGTGGAAGGAGAACTAACCAAAACATTAGCATCAAATACTGCACCTGTTGCAACTTCACTTCTTCACATTTAGACATGTAAATGCTCCTACTCTCAATTCTCTCAGCCTGATCATAATTAAGATCTAAAAAACTGTACAGAGGTCAATCAACTATAGAATTAGACATGTACAAAAGCATTACACAAAAGATTAAACACAGAAGGAGTACTCAGCAAAAGATCGGGTGCAATATTTCTTAATCTCTGAAAGTTTTTACATTTGGACGAGAGAGAGAGAGAGAGAGATCTTCCTCACTTCTAAAGTGTCTAATGAATTCTAATTCTTCTTATCTCATGCTCTCTCATTCTTGCCGTGACTTTTTACTCGTATATATAGGCATATATGCAAAGCTCATGACCATACAAAAGGTATAAGTGAGCTAACTATAAATTTAATGTACATATGTATACAAGTCTTCATTTCTCGAAGATGCTTTATCTTCAATCTTCAATTGTTGATCTTTTCTTCATTCTTTAACTTCAAATCTTTATCCAAAACTTCAATTGGTGATTGATTTGCACTAACATCTCCCCCTCAATCATCAGTTGAGGTTCTCTCTATCTTCTTTATACCTCCCATGTCTTTAAATCTTTGTAGCTTTGGTCCATCCAAGCTTTTGGTTAGCATATCTACAATCTGATCTTTTGTTGAAGTATGTATGAATTCAATCTCCTTATCAATCACCTTCTCTCTTAGAAAATGATACTGAATCTCAATGTGTTTAGTCCTGGCATGAAAAATAGGGTTAGAAGCTAGATACAATGAACTCATGTTATCTCCATGAATAGTGGGTGTACTCTGAATGATGTCAAAACTCTTCATAAGAGTCTTTAGCCATATGAATTCCTTTGTAGCTTCAACCATACCTTTATATTCTGCCTCTGTAGATGATAAAGCAACTGTGTGTTGCTTCTTAGAACACCAAGAGATTAACTTATCTCCCACAAAACACAAGTATCCATATGTTGATCTTCTATCATGAGGATTACCTACCCAATCTGTATCACTATATATCTTGATGTTTGTATCTGATGTAAAACCATAATACAAACATTCTTTGAGTGTACCCTTAATGTACCTCAACACTCTTTGTCCTGCAACCCAATGTTCTTTCCTAGGACAATTCATGAATTGAGACAACACTCGAACTGCATATGACAAATCATGCCTAATTAATGTAGCATAGATAAGACTACCAACCAGACTTTGATATAGCTTCATATCTTTTAATTCTTCTTCTCCATATCTGCTCAATTTGTGATTCACCTCCATTGGAGTAGGGGCTACCCTGCAATCATCCATTTTAAACTTGATCAACAAGTTCTTCAAATACCTTTCTTGAGTAACATACACTCCATGTTGAGTATATGAGATCTCCATGCCCAAGAAATATGACAAGTCTCCCAAGTCACTAATCTTGAACTCTTTCTCCATTTGATTCTTTAGGCTTTGTATGCCCTTCTCATATGTACCTACAAGAATTATATCATCAACATATATGCACATGTAAATGAACCCATCATCACTTGCTTTGACAAGCAAGCTACTATCTGCTTTAGATACTTGAAAACCAAGTTCCTTCAAGAACTTCACAAGTCTATAATTCCATGCCTTTGGGGCTTGCTTTAAACCATGCAAAGCTCTCTTGAGCTTGCAAACATATTTTGAATACCTTTCATCTTTGAATCCTTCTGGTTGCTGCATGAAAACATCATCTAAAATATAACCATTTAGAAAGGTATTTTTCACATCTAATTGACATAATCTCCTTTCTTTACATGTAGCAATGGCTATGAGTGTTCTGATGGTTGTCATCTTTGCCACAGGACTATAAGTCTCATCATAATCTATACCATATGTCTGAGCATACCCTTTCACAACAAGTCTAGCTTTATACCTAGACACACTTCCATCTGCATACCTCTTCATTTTGTAGACCCATTTGCATCCAATGATCTTCTAGCTATTTGGTTTAGGAACCAAATCTCAAGTCTCATTTTCTATTAATGCATCATACTCTTCCTGCATAGCTTCCTCCCAATTTTCCTTACCTTTTGCCTCTTCATATGTAGAAGGGTCTTCATTCGCTTTCACCATGTAAGCATAGTCTTTAGTAGTCAAAAAAGAAGTGTCATAGCCATACCTTGTGGGTTTCCATTTGTGTCTTGATGACCTTCTGAGTTCTCCACTTCTTGAAATTTCTGGTTCATCACATTCTGGATCAAACCTTGGCACTTCTTCAACTTCAACTTGTACTTCATTATTCTCTTCTTCATCAAATATCTGAACCTTTGATTTACGTTTCTTTTGATGCACAATTTCTTCATCACCTGCATGACTATTGATTGTACCAGTAGACCAAGTACCTTGCTCATCAAATGTAACATCCTTTGATACAAGGAATTGCTTTGTGGATGGACTCCACAACCTATAACCCATCTGCTTGTCATCATATCCAATGAACACATACTTTTCAGCTTTAGGTTCCAATTTATGCCTCAACTGAGATGGCACATATGCATAACCCAAACATCCAAATACTTTGCAATGATCTAAGGTAGGTCTCTTACCCCACCATGCCTCATATGGTGTCATACCCTGCAAAGCTTTACATGGTAATCTCTTGACCAAATATGTAGTTGTATTTATAGCCTCAGCCCACAAATAATTTGGACAATTTTTCTCCTTCATCATGGATCTTGCAAACTCAACAAGAGTTCTATTCCTTCTTTCTGCTACACCATTTTGTTGAGGAGAGTACCTGCAAGTAACTTCCCTTTTTATACCTAGATTCCATAAGTAATCACTGAACTCATTAGAGAAATACTCTCCCCTCCATCTGACCTTAGTCTCTTCAACTTTTGACCTATGATTCTTTCTGCATACACATGATATGTTTGAATGTATTAAATACCTCTGATTTATCTTTGATCACATAGATAGTGATCCACCTGGTAGCATCATCAACATAAATCACATAATATCTTGAACCATTGATATTGAAATCCTTTGATGGTCCCCACACATCTGTGTGTACCAATTCAAGCTTCTTTGAATACATGAAACCATGCTTAGAATAAGATTGCTTATGAGCCTTACCTAATTCACATGCCTCTCATTCGTATGTCATATGTTGACCTGCAACATTAGGCAATCGAAGCACTGAACCATTGTTGACCATATCTTTAATACCTCTTTCATTGAAATGTCCAAGCCTCTTATGCCAAAGTTCTAACTCAGAGATCTTATGTCCTCCATAAGTGAACAAGGCATGAACAACATTACCTTGAATCGTCAATGTGAAAACTCTTCCTTCTTTCTTCCCTGAAACAATTTGTTTATACCCATTACTAGGGTCTTCCACAAAAACTCCATCATTAGTGAACCTTACTTCATAACCTTTTTCAACAATTTACCCTACACTTATCAGATTCTTTGGAATTCTAGGAACATACAAGACCTTACTCAGAAGAGTTATTCCATCTTTGGCCTTCACTGATCCAATTGACTTCACATTGTGCTTTGTATTATCTCTTGTTTGAACTACATGATTAGTCACCTTACTCTCCAAATCAGTCATCAAAGCTATGTTACCACTCAGGTGATTGCTACACCCTGAGTCAATGTAGAAGACTCTTTGATCTTCACTTTGTCTTTCACAAGTTGCATTCATAATCAAGGTTGAATCCTCCTTCTGATCTGAAGCATAATTGTAGTAGGTATTGTTGCAGGATTGACTTTGGAAACCTCTACCTGCATTTCTTCCAAAGTAACCTCTACTACCTCTACCTTTGAAATTACCTCTTTGATTTTTTCCACCTCTTCCTCTTGAATTAAAGTTCTGATTATATCCTCCATTATTCTGATTATTATGCCAACAATCATGAGCTAAGTGATTTTTCTTACCACAAATCTAGCAAGCTTTGGCTCCATCTTTATTGCTTCTACCTCTTCCTCTACCTTTGCCACCTCCTCTTCCTCTTAGGAGGTTGGCTTGGCTAGTTGTACCTTCATCTTCATTTGCTTGTTGCTTGCTTTTGCTGTTGTTCTTCTTACCCTTTGAATACATAGCTTGACCTACACTCTTATCACTATCACCTTTGACATCCTGCTCAAAAGTTAGCATGTGTCCTAGCAACTGATTTAAATTGATTTAAATCAGGAGTGAAATGATCTAGTGACAATTCAGTAGACAAAATGAATTGCTTCCATTTCTCATCTCCTCTCAAACCCATGAGGATTTGCCTTACCAATTTATCCTCCCCTATATCTTCATCAATTGCTCCTAATGCATCTGCAATGTCCTTTATCCTTGTTACATAATCAAAAATGGATTGAGAGGCCTTCTTCTTGAATGTGGTAAACTCTACCCACAAAGATGCCTTCCTTGACTTTGTAGTGTTTTGGAAATGCTCCTCCAAAGCATTCCATATATCACTTGCACTTTCAAGACCTCTAATATGAGGTAGCAAGTAGTCATTGACTCCCATATAGATAATGCTCCTTGCTTGAGCATCCTTCTTCATCCAAGTCTTCAAATCTGAAAGTTCATCCCTAGTTGGAACACTAGGATCTCTGAATTGTGGTTTTTCTTCTTCTCCTGTAATGTAACCTATCAAATCTTTGCTCATGAGATGAGCTTCCATCCTCATTGACCATGGTGGATAGTTTTCTCTATCCAATTTCTCTATCCGAAGAGAATCTCCCATCCTTTCTTCACATGTGTATTAAATTCTTCAACCCTTATGAGGAATAAGTGTACCTTTACTTCGAATGAAGTTCCTTTTGATCTTTTTGATAGACTCATGCCTCCTTCTCAAGCTTTCACTTCAAAATTTCACCTTCTAAACCTTCAAGTGTTGATTTTTGTATGACGGCAGCAGTCGGAGTCCTCCTTTCTTCAATTTTGATGATTCCTGCTCTGATACCACTGATGGAGAGTGTTAATCTCCAAAAGAACAAGATACTCTTGATGTTAGAGCACATCTATATCAAGAACAACTCAAAACCTTTACCAATTTGGAGGATCAATACTCAATTATCAAAATCTTGAACAAACTGTGAAGAGATTCACTACTTAGAAAGTCTGCTGCACATAATTCACTCATTGACTGATCAAATGTGTAAAGTTTTTTATAAGACTTTGCACAAGGTGTCGCATATAGATTCCATAGCTTCTCCAATTTAAATCATTTCAAAAGATTCAATAGATCTTGAGAAATGATCCTCACAATTCACCTATGTCTAAAAGTGTACTTTTCTATAGTCGACTTTGACACCTGTAATTTCTAAAGCATGGTTCTCTCAAACTACAACCCGTTTATTCAAACGCTTTCAGCCATAGGTAGCTTACCTTCCACTTAAAGAATGAGTCCTTGCTTGCTCAAAACTTTACACTCTGGAAGGAGAACTGACCAAAACATTAGCATCACATTTTGCACCTGTTGCTACTTCACTTCTTCACATTTACACATGAACATGTTCCTACTCTCAATTCTCTCAACCTAATCACAATTAAGATATGAAAACTTGTATGGAGGTCAATCAACTATAGACATAGATTTGTACAAAAACATTACACAAAATATTAAACATAGAAGGAGTACTCAGCAAAAGATCGGGTGCAATATTTCTTCATCTCTAAAATTTTTACATCTGGATGAGAGAGAGATCTTCCTCACTTCTAAAGTTTCTAATGACTTTTAATTCTTCTTATCTCATGCTCTCTCATTCTTGCCCGGACTTGTTACTTGTATATGTAGGCATATATGTACAAGCTCATGACCATACAAAAAGTATAAGTGAGCTAAATATAAATTAATGTACATATGTATACTAGTCTTCATTTCCTGAACATGCTTTATCTTCAATCTTCAATTATTGATATTGTTGGGGGTTTTTTGGACAAGAAGGGATTTGAGTGTTTGTAGGAGAAAAGGGAAAGACAAGAAGAAAGATACACACTGGAAGCCTCTGCCGATTGATTATAATAAGACAAATACAATGTGAAGCACAATACAATCCAATGCTTCTATGCAAAATCTCACAGAGTGCTCAATTACAAAATACCAAATACCCAAGGGACTTGTTGCTGCCGGCCTCCTATGCACCAAACCTCCACCTTCTCCAAGCCTGCACTTGTGCACACCTTGCACCAAGCTTCCACTAAGGGGGAGGGATGGATACCTTCTGTCGACATGCACACACTTCAATAAGACCTTGGGATCCTTGGGGAACTAGCTTAGCACTCCTCTGCACACTTCCTTGGTCACTCTTCATGCACACCTTGCACTTCACTTCTCTGCGTCGCACACTGGGTGTCTCTTGCACTTCTCTCTCTTGCCTTGCTTAGACTATGCTCCCTCTTGCTTACACTTAGGATGGTCCAAGAATAGTCCTTGCCTTGATTTGAGTGTCGATTCACGTACGCTACTAACTACAAGAGTATCTTGGTGCTCACTTTGATGTCCCAAGATTGTCTTTACAAGTGGCAGCTAACGAATCCGTGTTTTGTCCTGTAGTGACTTTAGGCTAAACCAAAAAATTTTAATTGGGGGGCCATACTTTCACTTCTGCGTACGCTGCCGCTTCACATACCTTCACATTTTCCTTTTAAGTCTTCACTTTTGCACATAAGAGAGGGTTCACCTGAACCTTCCAAAGCACTTTAAAAACACTTTGAACCTTAGGGAAATTAGAGAAATACCTCTGCAACCTGCAACCCACTTTCTCCAATTCACCCCTTGTGGACAATTAATTGTGCACTACCTGTGCACTTTGACACCTGCACTTTAGCACTTTGACTTTGCACCTATTGACTTTGACCTTGACTTTTTTGACTTTGACTAGTTTGACTTTGAGCTTTTGACTTTGACTATAGTTGACTTTGACTATGGTTGACTTTGACCAATATGACTTTTATGGGCTCAACAGTTGCCCACCACCTAATGTGCTCTCCGTCCTGGAGAGCTACAGCCAAAACTCTAAGCATAGAGTGTACCATAATGCTTGGGCTGCCAAATCTGCAAAAGGACACTTGAGCAGCTACCACGTCCACCAGGAGCAGGAGAGAATAAGCACTAGAGAAGAATAAAAAAGTGGAATTTTTGCATGGAAAAGCAAAGGAAGGAAACAGAAGGGCAAAAAGAGGATAAATGGAGGGCTAAGGGGTGGAGATGGATAGGGCAGGGAGGGGCAAGGATGTGGCTGGGCAAATGGGTAAAGGGAGGCTGAGTTAGAAGGATTATGGGGTCTAGAGAGGGGCAAAATGATCAAACAGTAGAGCTGAGGGTGCATATGGGAAATTTTGAAACATAAGGTAAAACAAAGTGAGAATAGACCATGTGGACAATGTTACGCCGCTCCTGGACTGCATTCGCTATCAAAGTACAAAATAACAGGCAGTGTCAGGATTGGCTGAATTACCCCTACTTCAAGCCGCCCACCGAGTTGCCCACTGTTGGCTATATGATGGCTACAATCCGTCACTGGCTCCCTCGCCTGAAGCATATGGATGATATCGCAGCGCATATGACTGTCAAAATTTTTGACATGATGCAAATGATATTTAAAGTCTTCCGACGCGTCAAAGCACCGCATGTAAACACCCCGGGATTTGAGCATGGTAACTTTGATCTAGTATATGACATGAGCACAACGCCATCGCTCCGGGTGTGTTATGCCTGGCACTGTAGGATAAAATACCTCCCGGCATGCTACAAACAAACCTTTGAAGAGATGTTCACCACCGGGTTTTGGGAATACCATTCCGAGGTATTCATCAGCAGGCCCACACATTTATTGCAACTTTTTGCCTGTGAGCGAATGGTTTATTCCATGCATTATCAACTCCCGCCACCTGACGAACCGCAACCGATCGACTGGGAGAAGCTCGAGGCTGATCTGGCCCGAGGCATTCGAGTCTCTGAGCACACCCTCGCTCACGACCTCCTACAAAACTACATCCGGCAGACCGCACAACAAGGTTCTGTCGAGGACGACAGAAGCGAGAGGGAGGGGGGTGTTGAAGTAGTCAGAGGCACAGTCAGAGGCACAGACGACATGGAAGCATGTAAAGACGGAGCAGGGAGCCAGTCGGATTATTTTTTCAAACAATTATGTTTTTATTACCTCTTCAAACATCCAACAGTGATTTTCATCACTCTTGTAACATATGTAATATAGACAAAACCCCATTTTGTAATTCATAGCTCCATTTTGTGCAAGCCGAGGAGTCCTCGAGCTTGAGGAGCTTAGGTAGAATGCGCGTACCAATTTTCGTTATTTTTAGACATCGTTTACCCTTCCAAATAGCCTCTAGGACCTATTTTTTAACTAGGCCGGTCATTAGATGTGAAACCGGTCAAAACTAGTCTAGAAACTATAAAAAGAGCTAGAGAGCTCATTTTGGAGGTTGGTTCATGTTGGCTAGTGTGAGCTTAGAGCTAGTTTGAGCTTGTAAGAGTATTCTTGAGTAATAGAACTAATTTCCCACCTTCCATTGTGTCTTGCTTGTCTCTTCATTGTCTGTGTGTATGTGTGTGTGCATCTTTGTGCTTCTCACCTTCACTCTCACTTCATCTCACATTCACGATCTTCATATCACTCCTACCTCTCCCACGGATTGACATTAAGGAGGTGAAGCTTCTTACGTGGTTCTCACCATTGTGCTAGAGCAACACTTTGGGCTTACTTCCTTTTGTGGAGTGATTTCCACATAGCTCGGCACTTCCTTATACATGAGTGCCAGCTCCTTGTTCACCGCATCACTCCCAGGGGGGATTTGTTGATATATTTAGGTAGTGATGTGTGTGAACACTCTAGGACTGCCGGGGCACTTTTTTCCCTCTTTAGGAGGTTTTTTCCCCCGGCTTGTATATACACCTATTGCCCTAATGGGCTACTTATCTTTGTACATTCTCTAGTAATACATTCAGTCTTGTGTGTTGTGCTCCAAGCTTCTTCTTCTTCCTTGTGTTGTTCGCGTGCTTCCGCAGACATCTAACTCCAACAGGTTGGTGGATTCAGGGTTGAAGACAGTATGGACAAAACCTTCACATCAGACCTACTTCAAATTTAATGAGGAAAAGCTAGAAACAGGAAAGGAAGATCAATTATGCAGTTCAGTGCACAAGAAAGAAGACAAAGATCAAATCAAGGAAACTGAGGAGGTAGTAGGAAAAATGATTTCCAAAGAGGAGAAAGAAGGGAATATAGAAAAAGAAATAAACGAGAGCATAGAAGATGTACTTTATGACCTAAATCATAATGAAGAGTTCACAACTACAGAAGACCAGGAGAAAGAAGAAGATTTGGATCTTATGGATATAGATGAACAAAAGGAGCAGGTAGTCAATGATCAGATAAAGCTCTCTGAGGTGATTGATTCAATCACAACTCAGAAAAATAAAGTGCAAGAAAAGGAGAACAGGTCCTTGAAGAGGAACAACAAGGAATGGAGAAAAAGAAGCCAGAAGAGATAACTAAAGAAACATCAGATCATGAGAAGGAAGAGGATCAGACATTGGAGTATGAGGAAGATGTTGCAGATAAAGAAGAAATAGAAGCAGAAAAGGGCTATGAAGAACAGAAGAATCAGGTCATAGAATATGAGGAAGAATATGAAGAAGAGAATGACTGCAAAAAAGAAAAGCAGATAGAAATAAAGCAAGTAGAGTTAGAAGCTCCGTTGGAAAGAATACCCAAGGATATTAGGTCTGCTTGTAAAGTAATTATGAGCAATATAGAGTAGTTCAGACCATCAAGTAGAAACATGATAATATCAGGAATGGTGGCTGAATCAGAGTTTGTGAAAGGAAGCAGAATCATTAACGAGCAGAAGAAAGAAAGAGATCAATTAAAGGTACAGCTGAAAATTGTTTAAGAAAGAAATGAGGAATTGACTAACAGGATAATTTCCTTGGAAGAATTGGAGGTTCAACACCAAAACATAATTCAATTTCTTAACGAGAAATGTGCAAAGCAGATAGAGCATAGTAACAAAATAGAGATGGTGTTGGCAACCAAGGAACTGAAGGACTCACAAGACAAGGAAGTCAACGAAGGGAGTCGGAGCGCAGAGAAGGCACAAGCAGATAGAGTAGTCAACGAAGATCTGGCAAGTAGGTGTTGGCAGTAGTCAAGGAACTGAAGGACTCACAAGACAAGGAAGCCTACGAAGGGAGTCGGAGCGAAGAGAAAGCACAAGCAGACACAGTAGTCAAAGAAGATCAGGCAAGTAGGCCATTTAAATTTTTCATGCATCAAAGAGTTGGGCACACAAGAAGAAGGAGCAAGTAGGGAGCTCTAGGAAATGTATGTCAAAATGTTAGAAGAGATCCCTACAAAAATAGTGATTTTCATCACTAAAAACCATTGTAAATACCATTTCATATTTTTGTAGCTCCATTTTGTGCAAGCCAAGGAGTCCTTGAGCTTGAGGAGATTTAGAATTACCTCCCTATCAGTTTTCACATTTTTTAGACTCCATTTGAACCTCCAAATAGGCCCTAGAACCTAATTTTTAAGTAGGTCGGACACCAAGTCTGGACAGGGCCAAAAGCTAGTGGAAAACTATAAATAGAGCTAGAGAGCTCATTTTTTAGGTTAGCTTGTAATAGAGTTGAACTTGTATGAGCATTTTGAAAGTAATTTAAAAGAACTCCATTGTCCTCCTCTTTGTTCTTGCTGTGTGTGCGCGTGTGTGTGTATGTGTGTGCATGTTAGTGTGCTTCTCACTCACGCACTTGTGCCTTCACTTGCTCGAGGTCATCATACCATCCTCACATCTTCCCGGATTGACATTAAAGGAGGTGTTACTCATCACTGAGCTACACCAAATTTTGGCACCGTTGCGGGGGATCGAGCTTTGAGGACGAGCATGTGATGGTAAGACGTAGAGTTGAGGCATTGGAGTCATAGGTATTTTCTTCACTTTTATCTATTTTCTTTGTTTTTCTCATCACCATCATCATCCTCACCATCTCCCACATCCATCTCCATCATCGCGAAAAATTTCAGTTTTTGGTCATATCACCCCACCCATACCATTTCCCTCATTTCACTTGTGAGAGAGAGCGAGAGAGCGTTTGTGTGCTTGTGATTTTCTCTGTTTCTTGAGATTTTCTGCAGGAATCAGCATCCCCAGCAGCTGCACCAGCTTCAGCAGGTAAAAAATTTGACTGTGCAGGTCCCGAGGCAATTGACCTCTATCAATCGCGATCGACAGAAAAGTTGACTATTTTGCAAAACAAAGTGTATAACCATGATGTGTAGGCCTAGGGCATCCTAAATGTGTGCTTGAAATTTTAAAATTCCTCAGTTTTCTGTCAATCGCGATCGACCTGTCAATCGCGATCGACAAACCACGACAAACACTTGCCGACCGACCTGTCAATCGCAATCGACACGTCAATTGCGACCGACAGAGTCAACGACCGACTGACCACGACTGACAGAACATACGCGTGACACATGTCAATCGCGATCGAGCCATTAATCGCGATCGACCAGTCAATCGCGACTGACAG
Organism: Ceratopteris richardii; assembly: GCA_020310875.1. Lineage (NCBI taxonomy): Eukaryota > Viridiplantae > Streptophyta > Polypodiopsida > Polypodiales > Pteridaceae > Ceratopteris > Ceratopteris richardii. The sequence goes on along the minus strand of CM035411.1, from coordinate 140,747,407 downwards.
CCCCGACGGACCTGTGAATCGCGACCGACCCAGTCAATGATTGCTTGACCACGACCGACAGACCTTCGCGACGGACCTGTCAATCGTGATCGACCCATCAATCGCAACTGACAGAGTCAACGAACCTTTGATCACGATCGACTGAAAATCCGGGCCACGTGTCAATCGCGATTGACCCATCAATCGCGACTGACAGCCACGACGGACCTGTCAATCGCGACCGACACATCGATCGCCGACTAACCTATCAATCGCAATTGACAGAGCTTGCGAACGCGATAGACGAGCAAATTTGGCCAATTTTTTAGGGTAAAAAGTAGTGGTCTATTTTTTGCAATTTGTGGGACAAACACTAGGGTTTATATCATAAAGTTCTTTTGCCTCGTTCTGCATCCGCGAGCACACACACACAGAGAGCTGATCGTTCGAACCTCCCAGCCACGTCCGAGCTGCTCATTGCTTATCCTCTCTCATCAGAGATCTTCTTAGTCTCTTCTACCATATGATATTACTCCCATTAGATGCCATGTGGCATGAGTGCCACCTCACCCAAGAGGATATACATCCATAATATGACATGCCATCTCACCCAAGAGGATATACATCCATAATATGACATTTCCTTCCCCTTAAAGCATTTTCGTCCTCGAAAATGTAAATGAAATGTCCATAATGGTAGAAGAAAGTGCTCGGACTCCCCTGAACCCCATGTACTCTATGTACATGGTCATCTCTGTGTGTTGTTTCCCAATATCCTTCCCCTTAAGAGATCTCATATGAGATTATCTCAAAGGTGGGAAACCGTCTGAATGGTGCCTACTATCTCCCATATACACTCGACTTCCAAATTATCACTCCCATATCATATAACATCACCAAAATGACCTAAGTCCATATGATGTATCCTCTATGGAGTAATAAGATAAAAAGCCAGTGTAAGGTGCCAAGCTTATAGGCTTGACCATATTATAATGGAGATAATAAACCATAGAATCCTATGAAATATAGAACAAAGTCCCATAACAAGTGACTCCAAACCCGTCTAAGACTAAATGATAGATTGCCCTCATAACACTCCAGGTCTTCTTAACCTTGAGTGTGCTCACAAGTAATAGTTTTTTCTAACTACCTTGTGACCATGCAATTCCATCCTGTAACTCATATATAAGAATTTCTTAGTAGTGTAATGAATTCTGTACATTCCACCAACCAAGAAGTCTGTGGTTTGTCATCCTTTACCATTGGACTAAGTTCTAATGGAAGAGCATCAATTGGCACTAGTGCAAACTCTAATATTTCTCTTCCCTCTAGTTTGCCATATGAATGCAAAAGCATTCCCTTTTGAGATTCAGATAATCCCTAAGTACCTATGCTCCTAACTGATGTTTACTCATCATACTCATGATGTAACTCCAACTAAGAGTTTGGTACCATAATAGGTTAGATATATCTCTATCTCCTAGAAAGTATAAAGAGAAGAGTCATATCTCTACTTCCAGTCTCACTAATGTCAATAACTAGATCATCTCATCTAGTCAAGGACCATCACTGAAAATAAACATAACTACTTCTCTCTAGAGTCTCCATGTGAGACTCAATCTAACCATCATGATTAACTGATCTCCCTCTTGTCTTTAATAGAAGAGTGCCACTCCTATCTAGACAATCTAAATGAGAAAGTGAAACTCTCTCCATGTCTATCTCTGTCATCTCTTCCAAGGAAAAGAGCTCTAGCAGTGGAAACTATTCCACTTTCCCTTTCCCTTTGAAAGAGATTCTGTTGAATCCAGTTTCTCTACTCATCCATAGGTGAGAACATGCACATAAGTTCTCCATACTTTTCCTTCAAAACTAGTGGAGAAAGAGACTCCCATGTGAAGGAAAACTACATTGAAAAATAGAGTAAATGAATTCCGTCTGAAATAAAGACTAAGAGATGTTTTGCATACACCTCTTCTGTCTAAAGGAAAACATAATGTACTCTTCTCCTATGAAGAAATCATGTTTTCCTTGCGTTCCTCCTCTCTCACGGAGTAGGAGCTAAAGTGAGACCACTGAACTAAAGTGAGATCTCTCATGGATCTCTGAGCTGATTCCCACTTTCTCCTTTCCTTAAAAGAGAGATTCATGAATTTATTTAGTCCTCTCTTCCATAACTAATACATAATCCCTCATCACATATTCCTATGAAGATGGAGAACAAATCTCCGCTAACTAATGAAGGTGTATGTAGTGAAGAGTGGAGAAAATAAATTCCTAATAAGGGTCAAAGCCCTCTACTAAAATGGTCAGCAATGATGTGACATGATACCGTAAACACATGTGTATCCATAGTAAAGAACTATCTCTGCCAACCATACCCTGTGCATGGATCTATATGATCCAATCAAACTGATGGAATTATCCTTCCTGAAAACTAAAAAATGAGTATGTGATACCAATGGTGATAAAATCACCTATCACATTCTCTAGTGGAAGAATAAATCTTCCCATACTGTGAAAGATAACTCCCAATCTTAAGGAGATGTCTACTAAGAGTTCTCCTCTGATTTAGTGAGACATGACGCCATGAATGATGAGTCCTTTTCTCCCTGGCCATAGAAGAAGAGTGCTCAAAGGGAAGTCGTTTCCACCGTCCCATACCAGTGGAACCTTCTTCCAATTCATGTTGTCATACCTACACTAAACCGAATATATATTCCATACATATGTAATGGAATATGAAGGTGGACTCTAATGAATTCCATATCCTAGAATCATATCAGTAGACTCAAATGAGTCCCATGTCCTCGAACTAGTCAGTTTGGTTCTAGTCAACAATGTGACAATGGATATCCCTTTTCTGTTCCAAACCAACTTGTTCCTAAGTACAAAGACTAGGTCTAAGTACCTCTCTATAGATCCCGAGATACATATATGTATTGGGTACCCCAACTATTCCTTACTAAGGGATCTATGCTCTGAATCATAGAGCTAGTGCCATACCTCTGGCCTTCCTAACCATCACTCGAATCACATAAGCATCCGTCGATGCTATCTCATGAAACCCATCTTTATGATCCCATCCATTTGGTTTCCTTAGTAGTGTAGCAAAAATGCTTCACTACTTGGTCAAGTGATGTGCATGAGTGAAACTAGTCACTCTTTGGGTATTCATCATGATACCCCATAGTCTCCTAATTCTACTATGAGACTTTTGTGAAGATAAATAAATCTTCACTACCTTGGAGATTGTCCTAAATGTATCTCCCGAGCCTGAATGCAACTTCCTGAACCTATAGGATTGCTTGTGCACATTACTAGTGGTGAAGGTGTAGCTCCTTCCGTTAGCAATCCTATGGTCTAAATCCATAAGGATTATATATAGGGATCCTGCTACTACCGAAGTTGCCTTATATATAATACTCTGATGGTCCTAAGTCCATCAAATACATGCTTATAAGCATGCCTAAAACTTATTGATGTTTGCAGAAAGGGCATGCTACGATGCCATAACATTCCTACCTAAAGGCAAGTGCGTATATAACGCCATGCGGTAGGAAAAATTTCGACAGCATTTCCCCAGGAAATGGAATTCCAAAAAAAATTTAAACCATAGCTCAGTGGCACTCAGGCCACCCAAAAACATAGGGCTTGACTGACCCATGGCATGCACGCCATAAACTTATATATGGATTCCATGACCTGCAAAAACACAAAAATATTTGCTAACAACCATTCCCGGTGTTGCATAGCCATATAGTTTCTGTAATCTTCTTTCCTGCAAACAATCAAAAAGTATACTTCCTGCATGTTGATCCATACTTTTAAGAGCTTGAACAATGATCAACACTTGATGTATGCAATCCCATTCATGCATGTAGATACAGAACATGCCATAACATAAATAAAATGCCAGAAAGCATAAAATATACATCCCTGAGTAATCTGATTTTGGAATTGCATGCATCCAATCGCTCTCGACAAGCTTCGAGACCTCTGCACCTTCCTCCTCAGGTCCTAAAATACACTTTGAAGTGTCCGAGAACATCGGAACACTCCTCAAAACATAAAATATGGTCTAGTGATTACCAAAATAATGCAAATTTAGTCAAAAAAATGCATTAGTAATCCTTCTTTAGACCTGCAAAAACCACTTTAGGACCTGCAAATGTTCATAACTGAAATATATAGCATGTGCAAAGAAATCGAAGTGAAATTACTCAATTCGCCTTCCCGGGTTGAAAAATATGGCTCCCGGAAGGTAGTTGCCAAAACTGTTCAGACTTTGCAGAGATGTTCAGACCTGCAAAAATACTTACTTTCCAAAATTTCTTTTCATGAACTGAAAGTAGACTTTGTGCTCTTCGAAACGAGCCGTAGCACGTCCAATTTGGAGTTTCCTAGCCCAAGATATGGCCATTCCAAGTGGGACATGTAAAACTAGTGGACTGTTGGAGGGGCTGGAAAAAGTGTGAAAATGTGATTTTTGGGGTGCCCAATAGCATTCTTCCATCATGCAAATCCTAAAATTCTCTCCATAACCTCAGAGAGTGGTATATGAAGATGCTTGAGCCATTTTTTACCTTTCCAAATCCTCCCTTCATGCATGCTAATTTGCTCCCCAAAAGAGGCCTAAATCAAGATTTTGCTTTTATGCAAAAACTTAAATGGGAGCTCTTAGCAAGCTTCTAATCCACTCTAAATGTGGATTTCTCTTGGATTATATACAATAATCCATGGGAAGCCTCTAAATGATCTTTTTCTTACTCCAAGAAGTGGAGTTTGGCAAAAGATTAATTTCTGAATTTTTCCAAAAAGGGGTCTTTGAGGAACTAAAATCCCTCCTTAACTTATCATTTTGATGAATCTAATGGTTCTCCTAAGAAGACATGCACCATACTCTCAGTAAATATACTTTTTCCCATCCATCCATAACAATTGCACCTCTTTTTCCCTCTTCCAAAATGGGAATTTCTTAGATTGAGGTGCTGAAATTTTTCTCAAACTGTGATGGAAGGGGGTTTTGTGGAGCTTCAAACTCCCATCAAACTGAGGTATCTTTTGGATTTTTTGATCTTGCATGGAAGTCAATACATTAGACTATAAGTGTGCATGGTTTTTTCCATAAATTTATGAAAAATACCTTCTCTTTTCCCCTTCCCGAAATGGCTATTTATCCAAAATAGCTCCTGAAACTTGTATAAAAATCATAGAAATAGGCTACTTTGGAGATGCCTAAAACTTACCCTTTGTTCTATATTGAGGGAATCCTTGACTCTAGGTGAGAGTACATATCTCATACTCTCCATACATATGATTTCCCTCCAAAAACTCGGCCCTCCTAATGCTTCATTATCATTCTCAAAAATGAAAATTTCTTACAGGAATGCAAAAATACCCAAACCTGGAACTTGAAGCCATAACTCCTTGTTGCCAAAACCTCAAGAAAGAACGCAATGATCCCATTTCCTTTGCATATGAGTACTTTTCCCAACTCCTTTGGATCCATCTATCCTTCCTCCTCGGTGCTACCTTCACCACTAACTTTCATAGGAGTGGAGGATTTTTTCCTTCTCTCTTGGTACTTGTTGATGTTAATGGGACTCGAGCTCCACACAATAGAGTAAGCTATGTTTGCTCTTAAGAGTAGCTAAATGGCAGTTCATCTTGATGCTTTCCGTCCTTCATGAATAGCTTATAAAGTACAGTACTATAGCAATCACTGCTGCACATATATCATCAGAGGAGCTTGGCGCCTTGGCTAAGCTGTAGGCCTCTCTTCCTTATGATGTGAGTTCGAATCCCACTTGACGCACGCAGAGGACATGGCGATCGTACAAGCTCTGATACCAATATCATAAAGTTCTTTTGCCTCGTTCTGCATCCGTGAGCACACACACACACAGAGCTGATCGTTCGAACCTCCCAGCCACGTCCGAGCTGCTCATTGCTTATCCTCTCTCATCAGAGATCTTCTTAGTCTCTTCTACCATATGATATTACTCCCATTAGATGCCATGTGGCATGAGTGCCACCTCACCCAAGAGGATATACATCCATAATATGACATGCCACCTCACCCAAGAGGATATACATCCATAATATGACAGTTTATCAAGTAATTCGAGAATTCTTGTATGCCTGATAGCCTGTTTTAAAAACATGTGAAAAATTTGCTCAAAACATGTGGGTTTTGACCAAAAGTCAAAGAAAATGTGGGAATTTGGAAAAATAAAGCCAAAAACTGAGTCCAGAGGTGCCAAAAAACATGAAAATGACTCTAGTTTTGAAAAAAACGGCCATCCGAGGTGCAATCCAAAGCCAAAAGCTTTGAGCCATGAAAAATAATAAAAATAATAAAATTTATATTTTTTCTAAAAAACAAAAAAAAGAAATATGTCCTTGTTCGTTTTTTTTTTTTCGAACGCCCAGACCTGAACCAAAAAAAATAAGAGAGAAAATAAAAAATAAAAATAAAATTAAGATAAATAAATAAAATAAATAATAAAAATAAATAATAAAATAAATAATAAAAAATATATATAAATAAAATAAAAAATATAAAATAAAAGAAAAAAATGGGGGGGGAGTGTCAGAACCGGGGGGGGGGGGTGTGTGTCAGAACCGGGGGGGGGCGGGGGGGGTGGGAGGGAGAGAGAGAGAGAGAGAGAGAGAGAGAGAGAGAGAGAGAGAGAGAGAGAGAGAGAGAGAGAGAGAGAGAGAGAGAGAGAGAGCGAGGGAGCGAGCGAGGGAGGGAGGGAGGGAGGGAGAGAGGGAGGGAGGGAGGGAGGGAGGGAGGGAGGGAGGGAGGGAGAGAGAGAGAGAGAGAGAGAGAGAGAGAGAGAGAGAGAGAGAGAGAGAGAGAGAGAGAGAGAGAGAGAGAGATTTTTTTGAATTGCCGAGTTTTTTTTTCGGGAAAATCTCCTAAGGGGAGGTTTTTTCTTGGGTAGAAAAATGCCCTAAATTAGAAAAAATTTCAAGAAAAAATCCAAAAAATTACCAAAAAAATCCAAAAAAATTCTCAAAAATTCTCTACAGGGTCGAGGGCAATTTCCTCAATCAAAACCACATAGAGCTTCCTTTATCCTTCTAATTTGGCAAGAAAATGACTATTGAAAGGGATGAAAAATGCTAGAAAAAATGCTAAAAACTGCTTGAAAAATTCCCAGAAAGTCCCAAAATTTTCCAAAACTTGTACTTTTGCAGAGGTTATGAAATGCCTTCTAAATTTGCAAAAAAATCAAGGAACAAGCATGAAATGGATAAAGAAAACTACTAAAACTGAAGCAAAATGAAATGAGAAGGCTATGTACAACTTGGACATATTTTGCAGTTCTAGGTGATCCATACTACTTCAAGTGTGTTGATGATAGGCCTTAAGCCTTGATATGTTGACCAGTGGCAAGGCCTCTCCTTTTAGGGTCTCTAACTCCACAACACCCCAATTCAGCATTGATTTAACTCGATAAGGTCCTTCCTAGTGTGGAAGCCATTTTCCTCTTACTTGTGTTTGAAGATGAGGTCTGTGGAGAAGAACTAACATGCCTGGCTCTATGTTGTTGTTCCATAGATTTCGATCATGTGCCTCCTTCCTCTTCATCTGAGTCTCAATCAATTGTTTTGTTGCTAGTAGACGTATCTCCATTTCAAGTGGACATCCAAACCTCCAAATGATGCTACTATAAATGAAATCAGCAACGGTTTGGGCAATGTAGTCAGGGGAGACAATAGCTTCAACCCACTTTGTCGCATAATCTGTGGCTATCAATAGATAGTTTTCTCTTTTTGGAATCGGCAGAGGGTAGATGGGCCCTACAAAATCTAGCCCCACTTCTCAAATGGTTGCCACGAAGTGGAAATAATCAAGGGGTTATGCCTCTGCTTGGTGGGCTTAGGTCCACACCTTTGGCAAACATCACATGCTTTTCCCCAGTCATCAACATCTTTGAATTATGTAGGCCACCATAAACTAGCAACAAGGATCCTCTGACTCATAATATGCACTGGAAGGTGCCCACCACCTGTTCCTTCATGTGCAGATTGAAGGACTTCCCTCACTTCTTCTTCTTCCAAGAACTTCCTAAACCTATCATCCTTTCCATGTCTATATAATTTATCTTCAATGAAGGTATAAGGTCTGCTCTTGATTAGCAGCCTCTTTCTTTGCACAGCGCTAGCCTTCTCTGGATACACTCCAGTTTTAATGCAATTCTTGTTATCATAATACCAACCTTGAGCTTGTACAGCGAACAGATTAGCATCTGGAAAATCGTCATTAACTCCACTAGCTGGATTCATCATATTGATCCTGGATAGGTGATCTGCCATAACATTCTCTTTACCTGGTCTATGGACTACAGAAAAATCAAACTCTTGGAACAAAAGTAGCCACCTCCATATCCTCCCAGTTGCTTGTGGCTTGTTCAATAAATACCTGAGTGGTTGATGATCAGTGATGATGACAAACTTCACACCTAGCAAATAATGATGAAATTTTTGTACTGCAAAAACCATTGCTAGAGCTTCCCTTTCTGTTGTGCTATAATTCTTTTCAGCTTTAGTCAAAACTGAATAGGCTTGTCAAGTTTGTATGTTGAGCCAATACTGCACCCACTGCATATGCGCTGGCATCTACATGCACATGAAAAAATTTTTACCAATCTGGGGTGATAAGAATTGGTGCAGCCACCAATTTGGACCTTAATTTCTGATAAGACTTTTCTTCTTCCTCTTCCCATTTAAAGGTCACTTCTTTACCTGTGAGTCTAGCCAACGGCCTGGCTATCTCTGCATAGATTTTTATAAACCTTCTGTGGTATCTAGTATGCCCCAAGAAACTCTGAATCTCTTTAGGAGATTTAGGTTTAGGAAACTTTAATATAGAAATAATTTTATCAGGATCTGGGGCCATACCTTTAGCCGACACCACATGTCCCAAGAGAGTTCCTTCCGTCACAAGGAAATGACATTTGTTTGGGTTGAGCTTTAGCCTAGTCTCCCTGCATCTCTTAAAAACATTTTGCAGCTGTCGCAAGTGATGGTCCAAACAATCTAAAGGGGTCTCATTGTGAGAACCTGAAAATGAAGAGAAGTCATCCATGAAAATTCTAAGTGTTTCCAGCAATAAAGGACCAAAAATGAGGTTGATAGTTCTGTTAAAGGTGGTTGGAGCATTTTTGAGACCAAATGGCATTTTTACATACACATATGTTCCCCAAGGTGTGATGAAAGCAGTCTTTTCAGGATCCTTTGGGTGTATTGATATTTGATTATAGCCACTAAAGCCATCCATAAATCTATATAATGCATGTCCAGCCACTTCTTCAATGACTTGCTCTGCAAATGGCATTGGGAATCCATCTGGAATGGTCACCTTGTTGGGCCTCTTCTAAATGTATCTGTGTCAGCTCTTGCCCTTTCTTTTGTACCCACATAGTGTCTTTACCCCAATCATGGATGAGACTTGCATGCCTCAGCCATGGTCTTCCAATTAAGAGGGGAAATCCTCCTTCAACCTGGGGTAGTCTTAAAACCACAAAATCCAGAATGAATAGGTTACCTTGTACTTCAAGTGGAACTTTTGGGATCACTCCCAAGGGCCTTACTTTGCTTTGATCTACCAAAGTAATAGTGAAATTTGCACGCCTTGAAGGGTGGAGTCCAATCTTTTCCATTGTATGCTCAGGCATCAAATTAATGCTAGAACCACCATCCACAATAACTCCTTAAAGCTCATGACCTTTGATAGATACTGTCAGCCGAGGACTCTTATAATCTGTAAGGGGTGCTTCCCCTACAATTTTACCTTTATGTATAATAGCAGTCTTTGCCACCAAACTTGTAGTGGAAGCCTCATCAATTATCTGCAAGAGTTCTGACCTGAATTTCCCATCCATCTTTATTAAATAAAAAATACTAACCTCCTTTTTCATGGACTTGAGTAGTTTTGAAGCCTCTGATTCCTTACGAGCATGGGCTTCAATTGACTTATCAAACTCCTCATGAGCCCTGTTGAATGCATGCCCAATGGCATCACTGGTACATATGAGATCTCCTTTTTGCCTTGTATTTGCACATGCGGTGGCCTTGTCTTCAGGTGTTTTCTTGTCTTTGTTCAATCCATCAATTCTTGATTCTTGAACTATATCTACTTTCTTTTTTGTGCACAAAAATCATTTGAATATGGGGCCTGAATGAAGAGGCTTGATTCTTAGGACAACAATTTGTATCTCGCTTGTGGATGTGCAAGGTTGCAAAGGAAGAGGAAAGACACCTAAAAGCGACCGGTTAGAGATGGAGCCTACACACCAATGATCTTTCTAGATGAGGAACTTGAACCTCATGGTTGGGCAGAAATCTTAGCCACCATGGACATTGCTATCAATGAAGAATAGTGGACACCTCATTGTGATGAGGAGGGTTATGATATTTTAGTGTTCATGTGTCAACCCTTGCTAGAAGAATGTGACCCTAGTGATGTCATGGAAGAGGAAGAGTACGACGAAGATCTAGAGTCCATGGTGATGGATAGTTGCTTTAACTCAGAGAAGCACTATCTAGAACATGTAGGAGTATTTACCCAAAAAGAAGAAGAACCTCTCACAAGAATCAAAATTGTAAATTCAAAGGAGTGAATTGAAGGTAGTCAAAAGAAAAAGAAAAGAAAAGCAGTGAAACAAGCAGAGGAGGAATCATTGTTTGAAGTAATAGAGAATTTCAAGAAATATGAAGTCTAAGACTGGAAAATTTTGGTATGAATGCCTCAAAGAGAGGCTATCACAGGAGAAGCATATGATAATAAAGAAAAGTCCAAAAAACTTGTGGTCACTATTGAAGAGAATGAAGAAAGATGTACATTCATAGGAGAAGACCTAAGTGTAGAAGAGGAAATAGAACTTGTATCTTTATTAAGGGAATACAAAGATGTGTTTGTGTGGACCTATAGAGACTTAAAGGGGGTAGATCAAATATGCAGCCAAAATAAAAGAAGAAATTGATAGACTGATTGTGTTGGATACAATGTCCTATTGTACATGTTCCATGGTCCAAAAATCATGTGAAATAGCATATGGTGTGGCTTATCTAAAGAAAAAAGCCATGGGCACTGTGGTTAGAAGAACATAATCTCAATTATGCATCCCGGGTTCAAATCCCGTCTCGTGCGGCATTAAAAAGCAATTTTTTTTTTGTTCCAATCACAGCGACGTCTTCCTTCATAGTAGCTTTATGCTTTATTGAGCTTGCGTTTCGTATTCACTTTTGGATTTCACAACCTATATAAAGAACCATAGTCTCATTGTTGAGACATCACTCATCAAGCAAAGAGGAGCTGATCAAGCCAGCTCTTGGTGTTCTAAAGCTTTGGAGGTGGAGTTTTGGTGAAGGAGAGGCTACTCTCTTGGAGCAAGAAGTCTTCTACAAGGTGGTGGTAACTATCTTTTGTGAGTTAACCTTATGTTTTGTTTTTAGGGTTTCTCTACCTCTCAAAATTAGGGTTGGTTGACTTACAATTTTGTTACACTATTTTGTGAGAATAAGGTTAGCTTTGTTGCTCATTCACTTCACAAACACTTATATTATTTCAACATAATCTAAATTTTTTATCATCATCTTCTTGGATATTCTTCCATTAGTGACTGCACCACTTTATATGGTTGAGTAGTACTCCCATGTTGTAATTTGGACATCTATTTTTTAGTGAGTAAGCATCCAACTTAGGTTCTTTATCCTTGTCTCAAGATCTCTTTCTTTCTATCTCTCACCTATCATCTTAATTAATTAAGTGTGTATGCTCAAAAGGTTTTAGTATTGGAATGATCCTGGGGCCCCAAATTCCAACACTTGGTATCAGAGCATAATTGAGATACACACTTAGTTAAGATGAGTCAGATTAGAATTGAGATTGAAGACAAGTTGTTTGGATCTTCTAATTATCCCATGTGGAGTTTCATGATGATGAATATTTTAATGACAAAGGATTTATGGAGTATCATCAATGGATCCTTAACAAGACCTGGACGAGAAGGCGAAGAAGGAGCCACAACAACTTCAAGAGGTACTGGAATTACTATTGCAGAACAACGTGAAGAAGATGTAACCACTTCGACATCTAGAGTCACAGGTAGGTCTTTACCTATAGTTCCTCCTACTAAAGATCAGGCAAGGTGGGATGCTAGAGATGCTTTAGCACTTTTATTCATAGCATTGAGTGTTAAAAAGCATATTCTACCACAAATCAGATCTTGGACAAGTTCTAGACAAGCTTGGTTGAAGCTTAAGAATCTTTTTCAAAGCAGAAATCTTGCTAGGAAAGCTCACTTGAGGAGACAACTAGCAAATACAAGGATGAAGGCTGGTGAGTCAATTCAAACCCACATTACAAGACTTGTTGACTTGAGAGATCAACTTCTAAATGTAAGAGTTGAGATATCAGATGAAGAAATGGTAAATACACTGATTAATTCACTTCCTATTTCATATCAATCTTTTATAACCACTCTTACCCTTACCACAAGAGATAGAGAGGTTACATTTGAAGAGTTAGAATTCTTGTTACTTCAAGATGAAGATCAATTGAAGGGAATGGAAGAGAATGAAGAAGCACTTTCATCTTCATCAAAGGGTAAAAAGAAGAAGAAGGATAAGAAGGAAAAGCAATCCAAGAAGGAAAGTAGGTCCCTCTCACCTTCTACTTCAGATTCTGTTTCTACTACATCTAAAGAGAAGTCTTCTAAGAAGAAGGAAGTAATATGTTTTTACTGTAAGAGACCTGGACATTTTAAGTTAGCCTGTTATAAAGGGATTGCAGCAGAAAAGAAAAAGGCATCAGGTAATGTTGATGAAGATGATAAAAAAGGGAAATCTCAAGGTGATTCTTATGCCTGTATCACCATTGAGGAAGTAGCTTTTGATCAAGCAGCTTACAAGTTCTTTCAGCAAGTCCTTGGATATTTGACTTAGGTGCTACAAAGCATATGACAGGTCGTAGAGATGTGTTTTCTTCCCTTTCCTATTCTTCAGGTAGAAGAGTTACTATTGCAGATGGCAATGATTTGGATGTTGTGGGAATAGGTACAATTAACCCTAAAGTCAAGAGAAGGTGGTAATTTTCAAATTTTAAATGTTCTATATGTACCTGAAATGAAGAAGAATCTGCTATCTATATCTATATTTTTATGTGATGGTTTTAAAGTTGCATTTGAGAGAGTTCTTTGTAAGATCTTATCACACAAAGACAACAAGTGTATTTTACAAGGTAAGCATAGAGGAGGGATCTTTGTTTTGTCAAAAAAAAGTCAGGCATATGCAATCAAATCTTCATCACCAGTGGAAGATATGAAGCTATGGCATGAAAGATTTGGACATATTAGTTTTGGAGTTCTCAAAAGTATCAAAGACAGAGGTATGGTTGAGAGTTTACCCTCATTTAAGCTACCAGATGATTCAGATATATGTGAAGGTTGTCTTGAAGGTAAGATGCATAAACTACCTTTCAAGAAACATGGTCATATTATAGCTACCAAGAAATTGTAGATTATTCATTCAGATGTGAATGGACCTATGAGAGCATAATCTATTCAAGGCTTTGTTGGAGCAAGTCTATGACAAGCCTAAGTATTGGCTTGAGTCTCACAAAGTCTTAGAAGAAGCTTTAAAAAGAAGACTATGTAAAGTTCACTTGTGAACTACCTCTTGTAACTTTTGAAGAGTTTACTTAATGTAAAAGTAAGAGAATCTTAAGTGGTTGAGTCCACTTGATCAAGAATGGAAAGAGGAGCCACGAATTCGTGATTTGTGGTAGGTAGAGAATCAAATCAATCATTGATTGATTGGAGAGTGATTGAGGGAAGTTAGCCTCCCAAACTCAACTATAAATAGATGGCAGTTTTAGTCGTGGTTAGAGAGACCTATGTGAAGACCTCCAAGAGCTGAGCTTTATGCCATATCAAGGTGTGATTACAAGGCACACATATGTATCAGTAATTCATTGTATTGTACAAGCAATATACTTTCATTTTCATGATTATTTGAGTTCATCTTTCCATGTTCTTGTGAAGTGTACTACTCACTGCCATTACTCTCAGTTTTTCTCAGTCAGCTTGCAGAGATGTTTTCTCTGAGCTTGGTGCATCATTTTCAGTGATTTAACTTGGTAAAGTTAGCTCTATAAGTCTACTATATGCTCATAAATTTTCATGTCATTTGGATATTGCAATCTTCATTTATGTTCATTTGAAGTCAACAGGGTCTGTTCATCTTCACCTCTCTGTCAGGTACCCGACTTTTTCACTCATCTTGTCAGAGCCATTTCTCAGTGGTTACTTATCCAAATTCAGTGATTTAAAGCTTGTTGGATTTATCTTACTGTCTAGTATAACCATACAAATTTTCATAATCATTGGATTTCTACATGTTGAGTTATGTTGATTTTTTTGCTCACTGGTCTATTTCTATAGCAGCCCATGAAAATCGGGATGATGTCATCACTTGTTAAAACTCATTCTCAGTGTGTGGTTCATTATTTTTTATGAGATTACTCTTGAAAGTTAGCTCTTTAAGTTGCCTAGACTTCCCCAAGAGGAATTGAGCTAATTGCTGCTGTGATCAGAGAATTATGTAAAACACTGGACAGGTGTATGAACCAAGAATAGCAAGTTTTCACCTCTCAGCTAACTCCAACTTATCTGTTTTGATCTATCTTTTTGAGAGTGATCTTCCAAGGTACATAGGGTGTCTAATACATCCATTGGCAAGCTAAAAGGGCCCACCATATACTCCTGGAGTTCATTTGGCTAGTGTAGATCAAGAATTTTGCAACACCTCTTCATCTTCAAGCACATACCTATCCATCTCTTCACAGTGGTATCAGAGCAAGGTTGGACAACATGGCAGATGGATTTCCTTCATCAATTGACAAATTAGACAGAGGTAACTACTCAGCTTGGTCATTAAGAATGGAAGCCTATCTCCAAGGTAGAAGTTTATATGGTTATGTGGCTGGAGATGAAGTTATGCCAAGTTTCAGGAACAAAAGTCAACCAACACAAGAAGAGCAAGAAAGATTGAGCACATGGTGCTCCAAGGATGCACTTGCAAGGTCTTATCTCCTCAACTCTATCTCAGATTTTTTGTTGCCTCACATTAGAAGTTGTAAGACATCTCAGGAAGTGTGGGATGCACTTGAAGCTTTCTTTTCTTCAAGTACCAAAGCTAGGAAGCATCAACTATGGCTGGAGTTCACAACTCTCAAGAAGGCTCCCAAACAAAATGTGACTGATTTTGTCACAAAGCTCAAGGACATAGCGGATCAGTTGGGAAGCATTGGAGAGGTAATAGATGAAGAGCAAATTATAAGGCAGGTCATCAATGGCTTGAAGGCAGATGATAAGTGGGAAGCATTCACCACAGCTATGGATTTGTACATGGACATGCATGTACCTGATTTCAACACACTCATTGGACAACTACTTACTCAAGAGGCAAAGCTTATCAAAAATGGAGAAAGCTCTAAAGGTAATCAATCTTCAGCTTTATACACGGATAAAAACAAGTCTAAAGATAACAAAGGAAAGGCAAAGAAAGTGGATGATGAAGCAGGTACATATCAAGCTAACTATACAGGTAGAGGAAGACATGGCAGAGGTAGAGGAAGAGGAGGTAGACAAGGCAGGGGGAGATCCCAAGACTCCAACTCATGTTCTATTTGTGGATTAATTAATCATACAACTGAAAATTGCTTTAGGAATTCCAGGAATCAAAGAGGCAGAGGATACAATGGAGGAAGTTATGGCTACTCAAGAGGAAGGTTCAACAACTACCATGGCAACTACAACAACTACAATCATTCAAACTATCAAGGAGGCTACAAAGGAAGGAGAGACTACAATAACTACACAGAAGACTTAAACAAAGAGGATTCATTATTGATCATGAACATGGCTATGCCACAAGGTAAATTTGATGAGCATGTTTTCTACATAGATTCAGGTTGTTCAAATCATGTGGCAGGAAATGTGGCACTCCTATCAGATTTAGAAGATCCAAGGAATAAGCATGAGGTACAAATAGGAGATGATACAAAACATCCTGTGGAGAAAATAGGCAATGTCAAAGCACCTGATGGAAACATCAACCTACTCAGTAAGGTACTCTATGTCCCTACCATTACAAAGAATTTGATAAGTGTTGGGCAGATAGTAGAGAAAGGGTTGCAAGTCAGGTTCACAAAAGCAGGAGCATTTGTTGAAGATCCAAGTCAAGGATTCAGAAGAATTGCAAAAGGTGAAAAGACAGGTAGATTATTCACATTTGAATTACAGGACACTAGAAACATTGCTCTCTTTCATTATGGTAGTCAGACACTCACAGAATTGGAAGTATGGCACAAAAGGTTAGCACATATTGGTGAAAGGTCATTAAAGCAAATCTGCAGGGACCAAAGTGTACTTGGACTTCCTAATTTGTCAAAACAACATATGATTTATAAGTGCAGTGCATGTCAATTTGGAAAGTCTCACAGGTTACCATTCATGAAGAAAGGTTATATGCATGGAGATCTCTTGGAGTTGGTTCATACAGATGTATGGGGACCTAGCAAGGAAGCTTCAATATCTGGATCAAGGTATTATGTTTCCTTTATTGATGATTGCAGCAGATGGACTACCCTATTCTTTATGAAACACAAAGATGAAGTTTTTTCATGTTTCAAAAGATATTTGGCTCTTGTGGAGAATCAAATAGGTAAATCACTAAAAAGGCTAAGGTCAGATGGAGGGGGAGAATACTTCTCCCATGATTTTGATTCTTTTCTTCAAGAAAGAGGAATCAAAAGAGAGGTAACTACAAGGTACACTCCTGAGCAAAATGGAGTGGCAGAAAGGAGGAATAGGACAATTGTTGAAGCTGCAAGGTCTATGTTAAATGAAAAGCATTTACCTAATTACTTATGGGCCGAGGCTGTATCTACAGCCACTTACTTGATTAACAGGTTGCCTTCAAAATCCCTTGATGGGATGACTCCATATGAGGCTTGGAATGGAAGAAGACCAAGCTTAGATCATTGTAAAATTTTTGGATGTATTGCTTTTGCTCATGTTCCTTCACAGGTTAGAGGCAAGATGGATCCAAAGGCAGAAAGGTGTGTATTTATTGGATATGACAACAATCAAAAGGGCTACAGGTTATACAACACTACCAACAAAGGATTCTTGGTAAGCAGAGATGTAGTTTTTGATGGGAACAATTCATGGTATGAAGATTCATGCAGGAAGGTCAATTTACCATATAATCTTGAAGAAGATTTTCCAAAGCTTGGTAGAGAACAACCAAAGATTGAAGAACAAGACACCTCAGAGGATGATGAAGAATCTCACATGGAAAAGGTCAAAGCATGGAAGTCTAAAGGTAAAGCAAAATTGCAGGAACTTGGACATGAGGCAGAATCATCACATCATGGCCTAAGAAGATCTATGAGGGAAAAGAAAAAACCAGAAAGGTATGGGTTTGACACCTCATTAGTAACTAAACATTCTATCTACATAGCACAGGACATAAACCAAGAGGAGCCATCATCATTTGAAGAGGCCAAAGCAAAAACACAATGGAAGCATGCAATGAAGGAAGAGATTGAAGCACTTGAGGAAAACAACACTTGGGATTTGGTGCCCAAGACTTCATCCATGAAGGTAATAGGCTCAAGATGGGTCTATAAACTCAAGAAGAATTCTGATGGTTCATTTAACAGGTATAAGGCAAGGCTTGTGGCAAAAGGCTTTGCACAAACTCAGGGAATTGATTATGAGGAGACTTTCTCTCTTGTGGCAAAGATGCCTACTATTAGGGTTTTGCTTAGTATTGCCTCTTCCAAGAATTGGAAGATACTTCAACTAGATGTAAAGAATGCATTCTTGAATGGTTGGATAACAGAAGAGGTATATATGGCACAACCACCTGGTTTTGAGAATCAAGTTTATCCTAATTATGTGTGTAAACTTAACAAAGCATTGTATGGTCTCAAGCAAGCTCCAAGAGCTTGGAATTTCAGGCTTGTTTCATTCTTGCAGGACAAAGGCTTTCAACCAAGCAAGGCAGATCCTTCACTCTTTATTAAAAAGAGTAATTCCGAGGTCATCTACCTATGTGTATATGTAGATGATATTATATTGACAGGAAATGATGCAGATGGTATGAAGAAGATCAAAGATCAGATGAGAGAAGAGTTCAAGATAAGTGATTTACCTACTTCCTAGGTTTGGAAGTTGTCTACAAAGATCATGGTTTGTTTCTCACTCAAAGAAAGTACATTAAGGACATGTTGGCAAAATTCAAGATGCAAGATTGTAAGATTGCAGGTACTCCAATGGAGGTCAATCACAAATTGAGCTCACATGAAGGTGAACTCATAGAGGACATCACATCATATCAAAGTCTAGTGGGTAGTCTCAACTATGCCACATTGACAAGAGTAGATATATGTTACAGTGTGAGTGTGCTAAGCCAATTTATGCACACACCAAGGAAACCACATATGGATGCTGCCAAAAGGATTCTCAAGTATCTCAAAGGAACCATAAATGAAGGACTTTATTATCCTTATGTATCTGATTTAGGTTTGAAGCTATTTTCTGATGCAGATTGGGCTGGCTCCAAGGAAGATAGAAGGAGCACTTCAGGTTATCTTACCTTTGCAGGTTCAAAGCTTATTTCATGGTCATCCAAGAAGCAACCCACAGTTGCTCTCTCTTCTACTGAAGCTGAATATAGAGGTCTTGCCATAGCTACACAAGAAGCTATGTGGATGAAGACATTGTTCAAAGATCTTGGATTGGAGTTTGGAACTCCAACTATTTTTGGTGACAATATGAGTTCTATTCATTTGGCTGCTAATCCTATTTTTCATGCAAGGACTAAACATATTGAAGTTCATTATCACTATGTACGAGAGAAGGTTCTAAGCAAAGAGATTCAAATATCATATGTGTCCACTCATCAACAATATGCAGATATTCTAACCAAAGCATTGGATGGTACAAAGCTTTGCAAATTCAAGGCTATGATAAGTTTGCAGGTAATCTTGGAAGATTGAAGACCTCAAGCATACTTGGCTTGAGGGGGAGCTGTTGGAGCAAGTCTATGACAAGCCTAAGTATTGGCTTGAGTCTCACAAAGTCTTAGAAGAAGCTTTAAAAAGAAGACTATGTAAAGTTCACTTGTGAACTACCTCTTGTAACTTTTGAAGAGTTTACTTAATGTAAAAGTAAGAGAATCTTAAGTGGTTGAGTCCACTTGATCAAGAATGGAAAGAGGAGCCACGAATTCGTGATTTGTGGTAGGTAGAGAATCAAATCAATCATTGATTGATTGGAGAGTGATTGAGGGAAGTTAGCCTCCCAAACTCAACTATAAATAGATGGCAGTTTTAGTCGTGGTTAGAGAGACCTATGTGAAGACCTCCAAGAGCTGAGCTTTATGCCATATCAAGGTGTGATTACAAGGCACACATATGTATCAGTAGGTCATTGTATTGTACAAGCAATATACTTTCATTTTCATGATTATTTGAGTTCATCTTTCCATGTTCTTGTGAAGTGTACTACTCACTGCCATTACTCTCAGTTTTTCTCAGTCAGCTTGCAGAGATGTTTTCTCTGAGCTTGGTGCATCATTTTCAGTGATTTAACTTGGTAAAGTTAGCTCTATAAGTCTACTATATGCTCATAAATTTTCATGTCATTTGAATGTTGCAATCTTCATTTATGTTCATTTGAAGTCAACAGGGTCTGTTCATCTTCACCTCTCTGTCAGGTACTCGACTTTTTCACTCATCTTGTCAGAGCCATTTCTCAGTGGTTACTTATCCAAATTCAGTGATTTAAAGCTTGTTTGATTCAGCTTACTGTCTAGTATAACCATACAAATTTTCATAATCATTGGATTTCTACATGTTGAGGTATGTTGATTTTTCTGCTCACTGGTCTATTTCTGTAGCAGCCCGTGAAAATCGGGATGATGTCATCACTTGTTAAAACTCGTTCTCAGTGTGTGGTTCATTATTTTTGATGAGATTACTCTTGAAAGTTAGCTCTTTAAGTTTTCTAGACTTCCCCAAGAGGAATTGAGCTAATTGCTGCTGTGATCAGAGAATTATGTAAAACACTGGACAGGTGTATGAACCAAGAATAGCAAGTTTTCACCTCTCAGCTAACTCCAACTTATCTGTTTTGATCTATCTTTTTGAGAGTGATCTTCCAAGGTACATAGGGTGTCTAATACATCCATTGGCAAGTTAAAAGGGCCCACCATATACTCCTGGAGTTCATTTGGCTGGTGTAGATCAAGAATTTTGCAACAGCTCTTCATCTTCAAGCACATACCTATCCATCTCTTCACAGGCTTCAGGTATTTTGTTCTATTCATTGATGATTTTATGAGATACTCCTGGATCTATGGTCTTAAGTTGAAGTCAGAAGTCTTTCCTATGTTGAAGAAGTTTGTAGCTATGGTTGAAAATGAAAATCAAGAAACCATCCAAATTCTCAAAAGTGATAGAGGTGAAGTTATTCTTTCACGTAATGATTATATTGCTGAAAATAAGGTTTATGATAAAGAAGCAAAAATTCCAGAGTTCATTAGTGAAAATGACTATGGATTTTTTAGAAAGATTCTAGATGTACATGTTCAACCATATCAGGAGGGAGTTAAAATTCCTAGGATTCAAGAAAAAGTTGAAGAAAGAGGAATTTCACAACCTTCTACAGAATCGATTCCACAAGAGACTTTGATTCCAAAAATGGAAGAAGTTAGAGTTCCAGAAAGTCCTAGTACCTCGGCAGGACAAGTTCCAGAACTTGTTGAAGCTGAAAGGTCAGAAAGAGTTTCACCACTATTTAAGGATACACCTACTTGGTTATATCAGACTTGGAAAGATAGTGGTATAAAGACTTTTACTAGAAGGACAAGGAGTCAGACTAGACAACAACAACAAGATCATATAAGAACAAGAAGTCAGACTAGATAGCAACAACAAAAAGATCATGAAAGTTTTGCTGAAGACTTTGAGATTCATGATATTTTGGCACTTACAACTGTTGAAGATGAACCTACATGTGTTAAAGATGCACTTAACATTCCTATTTGGAGAAAATCTATGCAAGAAGAGATTGATTCTATTCATAAGAATCAAACTTGGCAGCTATGTGAGTTACCAGAGGGAAAGAAGGCTATAGGTGTAAAATGGATCTTCAAAATCAAAAGGAAAGCAGATGGTACTATTGATAGATACAAGGCCAGGTTAGTTGTCAAAGGATATGCACAACAAAAAGGTATTGATTATGATGAGACATTTGCTCCTACATCTAGGATGACTGTTATTAGGTCAATACTTGCTTTAGCAGCACATTTTGGTTGGCATATATATCAACTCGACATTAAGGCTGCTTTTCTAAATGGTGATTTACATGAGGATGTGTATATTCAATAGCCAGAAGGTTTTGAAGAGACAGGTAAAGAACACTTAGTGTGTAAGCTTATAAAAGATTTGTATGGTTTAAAACAGACACCTAGAGCATGGTATGAAAAGATACATACATATCTTTTATCCATTAGTTTCCATAACTCAAATGTGGCTCCAACTCTTTATATTAAAGCTAAACCAAGTATGATGATTATAACAATCATTTATGTGGATGATATTATAGTCACAGGTCCCAAAGATGCAGATTTGCAAATGTTCAAAGAACAATTGAAGCAAACATTTGATGTGAATGATTTGGGCATTTTGCATTATTATCTTGGGATTCAGTTTTTGTTTCGAGATGAGTGTATATGACACAACCAAAGTACATTGAGAAACTTTTGGAGAGGTTTCAGATGGTTGATTCTAAACCTATGCAAACACCTATGGATCAGAACGCATCTTTACAGATGGTAGAATATGCAGAGTCATTTGATGCTACTCTATATAGTCAAGCAGTTGGTTGCTTGATATATATTTGCAATACACATCTTGATATACAGTTTGGAGTTTCTCAAGTATCAAGGTTCATGCAGAATCCGACAGTGTTACATTGGAAAGTAGTAAAGTAGATCTTTCGATATTTGAAGGGAACTTCAAATTTTACTATGGTATTTTTGAAATCTACACATTCGTTACTAAAAGGATTTCGTATTTGCTTTTGGAGTTCACAACCTATATAAAGAAGCATAGTCTCATTGTTGAGACATCACTCATCAAGCAAAGAGGAGCTGATCAAGCCAGCTCTTGGTGTTCTGAAGCTTTGGAGGTGGAGTTTTGTTGAAGGAGAGGCTACTCTCTTGGAGCAAGAAGTCTTCTACAAGGTGGTGGTAACTATCTTTTGTGAGTTAACCTTATATTTTGTTTTTAGGGTTTCTCTACCCTAATCTCAAAATTAGGGTTGGTTGATTTACAATTTTGTTACACTATTTTGTGAGAATAAGGTTAGCTTTGTTGCTTGTTCACTTCATACACACATAGATTATTTCAACATAATCTAAATTTTGTATCATCATCTTCTTGGATATTCTTCCATTAGTGAGTGCGCCACTTTATATGGTTGAGTAGTACTCCCATGTTGTAATTTGGACATCTATTTTTTAGTGAGTAAGCATCCAGCTTACGTTCTCTATCCTTGTCTCAAGATCTCTTTCTTTGTATCTCTCACTTATCATCTTAATTATTTAAGTGTGTACGCTCAAAAGGTTTTAGTATTTGAATGATCTTGGGGCCCCAAATTCCAACAGATTGACATTGGATTTATCTATGAGATTGAGCGTACTAAATGGGTATCCCCCATCATAGTGGTTCCCAAGAAGAATCAAAATTTGTGAGTGTGTATTAACCTTAAAAAAGTTAATGCCGCTACAATTAGAGATTGCTATCCTGTTCCAATCACTGAACATTTATTGGAGCGTGTTGTAGGCAAGGAAGTTTATACCTTCCTTGATGGATTTTCAGGTTACAACCAAGTAGCCATTGCCCTAGAAGATCAACACAAAATGGCCGTTGCCATAGAGTGGGGGATCTTTGCATTTTGCGTGATGCCATTTTGGCTCACCAATGCACCTGCAACACTCCAAAGGCTCATGTGTCATGTCTTCAAAGAGTTCCTGCAAAAGAGCTTAGAAATATATGTGGATGATTTGTGTGCTCATTCCCAAGAAAGAAGACTCCACATCCCGGAGCTTAGAAAAATCTTCAACAAGTGTAGAGAATATGGAGTTTTTCTGAACCTAGAAAAGTGTGTGTTCATGGTACGTCATGGTAAAATCTTAGGTCATATTTTTTCTAAGAATGGAATATCAATAGAAGAGGACAAAGTAAGAGCCATAGCAGAGTTGCCAAGGCCGGCCATTGTGGATACTACCACAGGTTTATCCACATGTATGCGATCATAGCTAAACCTCTTTACGCCTTGTTGATAAACTTTGAGTGGAATGATGGATGCCAAATTCCTTCAAGGAGCTGAAGAGACGTTTGTGCATAGCACCAATACTGACCACTCCTGATTGGAATAAACCATTTCATGTCCATGTGGATGCATCCAATCACACAATAGGATGTGTGCTAGCACAACCCACAGGTGAAGGAAATCTAGATTTACCTATAGCATATGCTAGCAGACAACTGAATGCAGCTGAACAAAATTATACCACAACCAAGCGAGAAGGATTAGGCATGGTATATGCCGTGAAGAAGTTTAGACACTATCTATTGGCCAGCAAGTTCAAGTTTTTCACTGATCATCAAGATTTATTATATTTGGTCAATAAACCTTGCAATACATGATGCTTAGTAAGATGGTTCCTCTTACTAATGGAATACGACTTTGAAGTGGTTATTAGGAAAGGTAGGACCCACCTTAGGGCATATCATTTTTCTCGCATCACTTCAGGAGAGCCATCGCAAAGGGTGTCTGATGAGTTTTCGGATGCTTATGTGTTCAATGTAGAAGTTGTTCCTAAGTGGGCAAATAAGTTTGTACCTATCCTAACCTTCAAACCTACAAATAAGAATGTGAAAATGAGCAAAGATGAAATTGTAAAATCACAAAACTATCAAAATATTGGCAGGAAGCATGTACAAACAAGATACAGAGGGTGTACTAGCTTGTTGTGTCGAGGACGATGAATATAGCAGTCGGTTGCAACAAGCCCATGAAGGATTGCTAGGATATCACTATTCTAAACAACATACATTGTAGAATCTAAAACATTTAGGAGTGTATTGGCCTAGTATGGACAAAGAAATACATGAGTGGATTAAGAATTGTCCAATGTGTCAGGCAAGACCCCAAGTAGAGCATGCTACCCTTTATCATGTATCCTTAATTCTGGATTGGAGTGCTCCATTGGTAGAATTTATGAGATCAAGGACACTGCCTAGCCAGGCAAGTCTGGCGAGAAAATGAAGCTTGGAATAAGAGTCTCAAGACTATGCCTTAGTAGGAGACAACCTATACTAAAGAGGCAAAGATGGTTACTTAAGATTGTGCGTTCATGAATTAGATTATTTGAAAATCTTAGAAACTGCACATAGTGGTGTTGCAGGTGGACACTTCGGTCTTGACCGACTAATTAAGAACATTCTATTCTCAAGACTTTGGTGGCCCACTCTTCATATGGATGCACATACCTATGTGAAGAAATGTGATACATGCCAACATGCTTAATATCGGATAAGAAAAGAGGAGATTTCTTTGAGGCCAATGATGGGAGGATGCACATTCTTGAAGTGGGGTATAGAGTTTATAGGTCTTATTAACCCCCTAGCTAGAAACTCTCATGCAGAGTACATTATTGTAGCCACAAATCACCTTACCAAGTGAGTGGAAGTCAAAGCCACAACAAAGAATGATGCTCAATTATTCGAAAATGTGTTCACTAGATATGGGTTACCAATAGAGTTAGTAACTGATAGAGGTACGCACTTCCTGAACGAGGTCATTGAAAAACTTCTCTGAGAATTCTTGGTGATACATAAGAAGTCTACCCCCTATCATCCACAAGCTAACAGACAAGCTGAGAGCACAAATAAGATCCTATGTAATGTATTGACAAAATTGGTAAATAATAAACGCTCTGATTGAGACAAAACTTCTTCATGTTGTTTGGGCTTATCGAGTTGCCTACAAAATGGTTCTAAATGCCACCCCATTTGAGATGGTCTTCGAATAGAATGTTGTGCTACCATTAGATTTCCTAATCCCATCTTTAAAAGCAGCACAAAAGCACAAGTGGAATGGACACGATTTGTCCTCCAAGATCTTTGATCTAGAACGCTTAGGTGAGATGAGGCTACGAGCGGCTACATGCATCTATGTTGCAAAGAAAAGACAAAATGCATACTTTGATGCACACATCAAGGATAAAGGATTGAAAGAAGGAGATCTAATGCTGGTGTATACACTAAAGCAGCATGCCCGTAAATTGGAAAAACGAGGATATGGGACCATGATCATCAATATAATTTCTATTAGTGGTGCGGTTCAATTGGCCACTCTAGAAGGTGACATCTTGCCAAACTATATTAGTGGTTGTCGAGTCAAGCTATATCAAGAAACTCTTATGGAGGATATGTTAATGAGACTCAACACTGCTAAGAAGCCAAAAGAAGAAGAGTTAAGGGTTCGAGAAGAAGCATGGGCAGAGGCCAGAGAGCGCATTAGGTGAAATAAGTTAGGCGACTAGGCCTAGATGTCAATCCTGAAGCTCCATGATATCACCTGGCCATGTGTGAAACATCAAGTGTACTTGCTTCTCAAATAATCGATCGATGTCCCTTTGTGCCCATAGAGGTAGGACACAGAAAGACTGTAATGACTATGAGAGCACTGATTGACTCAGGTGCATCAACTAGTGTAGTTAGACTTTCATACTGCCAAGACCTGCAATTGAACTTATCTCATAGGGTTGGGAGGTGTGGAAAGCCCTTGTTTGGGTGAGGTGGAGCTTCCCATCTGCCTTCAAGATGTCCTAATGAGAGTCAAAATGCTAG
Organism: Ceratopteris richardii; assembly: GCA_020310875.1. Taxonomy (NCBI): domain Eukaryota; kingdom Viridiplantae; phylum Streptophyta; class Polypodiopsida; order Polypodiales; family Pteridaceae; genus Ceratopteris; species Ceratopteris richardii. The sequence continues at coordinate 140,721,414 of CM035411.1, read as the reverse complement.
TTTCTGAAGATGAGGACCTTATAGAACCAGTGGTCTTGGGTCAAGACTGGATGTATGACTATTCAATCAACTTAAACCTAAGAAGTCAAGTTCTTCAAGTTTGGGTACATGAACAATGCATTACATTAGAATTAGAGAATTTCATGAGCACGATCCAGGTAGCACACATTCTCTTAGTTCCTCTAAGCCCAATCTTAGCAAAGAAGATGTTGTATGTGTCAAAAGCTCTATGATCTAGAAGGACTCAATCATGGAAGATCAATCTCAAAGGCAAGCGGATCCCTCTTCATTTTCAAAGACTATTGTAGTCACAACAATTCAACCAAAGAGGCAAGTAAAACAATACAAGAGAACTGCTATATCAAATAGACAAGGAGCATTGGTGCCTAAGAAATTGGCTACAGCTCAACAAGGAAACTTACAAATATGGGTACCCAAGGTACTCTCACATGCATGAACACCATTGCTCTCCCACACTAGTACAATCTCAACTAAGAAGCCAAGGAAAATCATGAGTCAAAACCAAGCGTAGAGATCAAATAAGATCAACTCACCTCTTCAACAATAGTAAAAAGACAATCATCAAGGGAATGGATTTGGAAGCCAAAAGTACCAGTAGCATCCATAGAACCAAAGAGCCAACCATGCCCGATGCAAAATTTAAGCAACCACACAAAGATGATGAAGTCAAAAATGACTTGTATGCAGCCAAACACTGTTCTAAAATGGATCCCTATAAGGAGGAATGATCAATTGTCATTATGAGATCCAACCTCCAACAAAGGTTGCATCAACATCTACAAACACATTGAAAGCCTTGAGGTGCAACAACCATGTGCCTTTGGCATAACCTCGTCTTTTGCACCATTCAGGTCATGCATTTCCAAAGTATGCATTAATATAGGGCCACATTCCACGGCCATGCATAGACACAATTGAGAAACCCCAGGCACATGAGACATACTTGACATATATAAAACATTTCATTGATACTAACCACCTTCTTCTTGTTTTGTGATATTGTTAAAAAAAAAGAGAGAAAGAGAGAGAGAGAGAAAAAAAAAACAAATAGGACCAGACACTCAAAACAAGGACATCCATCAACAAGAAAGATAAGCTACTGGTCAATCACCATGATGGGAGTACAACACAAAGAGATAAACATCGACCAACCTTTCAACATGGTAAGCACACTTCGGCAACACTATAACCATGATAGATTAGGAAACCTCTTCATCAGCATACCCTTGAGCAATTAGCTCAAGACCCAATTTCTTACACCATACTTCTTCCAATGCATTCCTCAAGTATGCATGCATAGGGCCACATTACAAGGCCATGCACAAGACACATATTTTGTTCAACCCATGAACTAATGCACTTACCCATCATCCATTATGGGTTACAAGTACTTGGCATGAAAATTATGAAAGCCATCTTTGAAAGAACAAGAGGATATCAAGGTGACAACAACAAGAGCAGGGAAGCAATCCACCATCGAGAGCTGCTCACAATCAACATTGACAACCTCTTTTGAGCAGCTAGCAATTTTTGAAAGCTCACAAATACACCATCAAGCTAGAATACAAGGAAGAAGTACATACAAAGAGACTACAACTTGCAAAGGATAGTAGCGACAAAATGAAGAACAGGACAATAGACCTTGCTACATGGACACTACCTCTCAAGTACTACATGGAACAACCACTCCAACAAGGGTCTGTCAGGGATGACAGACTCGAGAGGGGGGGAGTGTTGAATCTCAAGGTCAAGGAAAAAGCACGGGAGCACATCAAAGAGGTGGACACACAAGAACATGGAGCATGTAGGGAGCTCCAAGAAGCACATGTCAAATTTCCAGAAGAAATCCTTATAAAAATAGTGACTTTTATCACTAAAAACCATTGTAAATATCATTTCACATTTTTACAGCTCCATTTTGTTCAAGCAAAGGAGTCCTCAAGCTTGAGGACTGTTAGAGGTACCATCCTACCAATTTTAATATTTTTAGACTTTGTTTGAGCCCCCAAATAAGCCCTGAAACCTAATTTTTAACTAGGCCAAACACTAGGTCTAGACAGGCCCAAAACTGCTCAAAAAACTATAAAAAGAGCTAGAGAGCTCATTTTTTAGGTTAGCTTGTTGTAGATTTGAGCTTTGTAAGAGAGCTCTTTTGTAATAGAAAGCTTTCCATTGTTCCTCTCTTTGCTCTTACTCTGTGTGCGTGTGTGTGTATGTATGTGCATGCTTGTGTGCTTTCACTCACACACTTGTGCCTTCACTTGCTCACGATGTTCATACCAGTCCTCACATCTCGACGGATTGACATTTATAAGGTGTATCTCCTCATGTTGGTACTCTCCATTGTGCTAGAGTGACAAGTGTCCTCTGTACCCAAGCTTGAGGCACCTAGTAAACATGTCTTTGAAGGCTGTATTTTGGGCAAAATGTAGCATTCCTCCTTCCCAAAAGATGGTTCAGTATGAGCTACTAAAAAATTGCAACTTGTTCACAATGATGTTTGTGGTCCTATGCAAACATCTTCTTTGGGGAACTACCTTTACTTCGTGACCTTCATTGATGATTTTTCCCAGCATGGGCGGCTATATCCATTGAAAGCAAAGTCCAAAGTGTTTATGTGCTTCAAACAATTTCTGGTTTTGCCTAAAAATATGTCAACATGTAAGATGGGCACCTTCCATTCTGATCGAGGGGGGAATATATAGGAGATAAGACCTGGAAAGAGCATCCTTTACACACCATGTAGTCAACCTTTCTTGTTCTTCGCTTGTGGGTTGATGTTTGCTCCTGAATGTTGGCATCTCTTCATCTTCTAAGATGTATCCATATAGAATTCTTCCTTGGAGGTAGGCTTGCATCCTCAGTGACCATGCTCGATAGTTGCATCTGTCCAATTTATCAATAAATGATGGAAATCCATCTCCCATCTTGCTTGTTGTTTCTTTGATACCACTATTGGAGGAGATGGTGGATAGTCTTCAAAGATGAAGTGGTGGTGCTACAACCTGCTTCACATCAGCCAAGAACAAGTGGTGGAGAGTGTAGTGGGCTTCTTTCTCTTCTTAATGATCACAAATAATCACCTATGTTCTTTGGAACATGATTCACTAATCAATGGATCAAGACATATGAGTAGAAAATTGATACGAGGTCATATACTTGCTATTTTAGTTTCTACACATGTTTTGTATAATGAACAATGCTCTCAGCCTGCTAGCAATTAGCAAACTTCCTTTTGATGGTATCTAATTAACTTAGATAGGTACCAATCATGAGTGATTTCATTAAAAAAGATGAACTACACATTGAGTATAATGTTTAGCAAATCATAGGACTTGCTCGATATTTTCGGGATGCATCAGTCAACAAACCAGAGATTAACGAAGTGAATATATCTTAGGATTCAAAGGAGCAATAATCATGAAACTTTGTACCTACAATCTAGAAAATATGCTGAATCTATTATTCTTTAAAACACATGAAATGATCAACCATGCACTGAGAAGAAGCTCTGATAATATCACTATTTTGAAGTAGTCATAGCAGAGAAGTGAACTAGATATGTAATCAAAATGTGTCTATTAGATCACATAGAAATACAATGTCATTGGCAATAATGTATTGCACAATGTGAGGGTAGTGATTGAGCTATGGAGTGAGCTCTCAAATCACATAGGGTCCCTCTCTATTGCTCTCCAAAATTGGGGCATACCATGCATGTCTTTTGATCTACTTTTATAGTTGAATTTGGAGCCAAGCTTTGAATTCAAATTTCAAATGCTTACCTAAAAGTGAGTCCTAAACTATAGGATATATTCTCACATCAATCATTTACCAAATAACTCGAGATTTGATGCTTCCTAACTCCACGTGGAAGTAAGGAACTTTTACGAAGGTAAAAGGTAATTGATTTTACAAGGGGTTGTCCATATATGGCTATATGAGATATATGCTAATTATCCAAGTATGTGGGCTTGGATTCCCTTGCACCAAAAAAAGGGGGATGTAGTACTTACTTGAGGGGCCTTCAAGATTCCATCATGTACAAGGAGATAGAAAATCTTCTTAACATATGTGTAGGGTGTATTTCAATTGATAGAGTGCTCGTGGGCTACAATGTCCTAAAAAAATAGGAACTCAATCAGGAAGTAATATGGGGTGGATCTCACACATGCACCACTTGTAGGAAATAAGGGAAGTCTTAGGATTCATGGGGTTTTTCCCCATGGGGGTTGCAAAGGCATGGAGAAAGAGTCTATAGAAGGAGAGCAAACATACATTAAAGGCCACAAAAGAGCATATTTGGTCGAACCATTTAGAAAAGCATTTTTAACATCCATTTGATAGATATTCCAATTCTTGGAAGATGCTACACTCATAAGTACTCTAATTGTGGGCATTTTTGCCACACGTGAGAATGTCTCTTCATAATCAATACCTTTGGTTTGAGCAAACCCTTTTCCTACAAGCCTTGATTTGTACCTATTAATTGAGCCATCCGAATTCTTCTTTACCTTGTAAATCCCTCTTGATCCAATGATCTTCATTGATGGTTTCTTGGGAACCAATTCCCAAGTCTAATTTTGTTGTATAACTTCTATATCTTCTTCCATGGCATCTCTCTGCAACGATCAAGGCTAGGGCTTCTTCCATTCCATGCTTCATATGGTGTCATCCCATCTAATGCCTTTGATGGGAGTTTATTGATCAGATAGGTGGATGTAGATACAACCTCTGCCCATAGGTAATTGGGCAACTTTGTCTCATTTAGCATTGATCTTGCAGCCTTCACTATGCTTCTATTTTTTCTCTCTACCAGTCCATTTGGCTCTGGAGTATACCTGGTTATAATTTCTCTTTTTATTCCTCTCTCTTGGAGATAAGAATCAAAGTCATGGGAGAAATATTCTCCCCCTTCATCTAACCTTAGCCTTTTCAAAGTCTTACCTATTTGATTTTCTACAAGTGCTAGATATTTCTTGAAACAAGAGAACACTTCATCTTTATGCTTCATAAAATGTAATACTGTCCATCTACTACAATCATAAATGAATGACACATAATATGTGGATCTAGAAATTGATGGCTCCATGCTTGGCCCCTATACATCAGTATGGACTAGCTCTAATAGGTCTCCATGAACATATCCCTTCTTTGTGAATGGTTGTCTATGAGACTTGCCAAATTGACAAGCATAGCATTTGTAAATCATGTGTTGTTTAGAGATATTTGGTAGACCAAGCACACTCTAATCCCTACTTATTGGCTTTAGAGACCTTTCACCTATATGAGCTAACCTCTTGTGCAAACTTTTCCCTTTTAATAGGGTTTGATTACCATAATTGAACAAATAAATGCTGTATCTTGGAGCTCAAATGTAAATGGTCTACTTGACTTTTGTCCTCTTGCTATCCTCTTGAATCCATGATATGGATCCTCAACAAATGCTCCATTCTTTGTGAATCTGTCCTACAATGACTTTTGAACAATCTGACCTACACTTATGAGGCTTTGAGTGATAGTTGGCACATACAATACCTTGCTCAATAGGTTCATATTACCATCTGACATCTTGACATTTCCTATCTACTCCATTGGATGCCTTGTGTCATCTCATGTTTGGAATTAACGTATATTACTTCGATCTTTCAAGTATGAGAGTAGAGCTACATTCCTTGCTACCTGATTTGAGCAACCTGAGTCTATATAGAATACATGTTCATCTGCTTTACCTTGCTTCATGGTCATGTTCATGAGAAGTAATGAATCCTCTTGAGTTTGATCATTTGCATAGTTGTTGTAGCCTCTCCTTCCTCTGTATCCTCCTTGATAGTTATTGTTGTTGTATGAGTTGTTGTTATAGCCATTGTTGTTGTTGAATCTACCTCTTGAGCTTCCATAGCCTCCTCTATTGTAACCTCTTCCCCTTTGGTTTCTAGGATTCCTGAATTCTCGTTAATGTGATTAGTTAAGCCACATATGGCACATGTAGAGGAACTTTGAGATCTCCCCCTGCCTTGTCTTCCTCCTCTAACTCTTCCTCTTGAGCCTCTACTTCTACCTGCATAGTTTGCTTGAGAGGTTTTTTTACCTTTGCCTTTGCTATCTTTATTTTTGTTCTTGTCTTTATATAGGGCAGAGGATTGATTACCTTTTGAGTTGTCTCCATACTTCATAAGCTTTGTCTCATGTGTGAACAATTGTCCCATGAGAATGTTGAAATTAGGAACCTGCATGTCCATGTAAAGGTCCATGGCTATGGTGAAAGCTTCCCATTTGTCATCTGCCTTTATTCCATTGATCACTTGCCTTGCTATCTATTCTTCATCAATCACTTCTCCAATGCTTCCAAGTTGATCTACTAGATCCTTCATCTTGGTGACAAAATCAGACAAACTTTGCTTGGGCATCTTCTTGAGTGTGGTGAACTCCATCCATAGTTGACTTTTTCTTGCCTTGGTACTTGATGAAAACAACTCTTGATGTGTGGAAGTATACAAATCAAAGATTGAGTTAAGAATATATGAGTTGACTAGAGCATCCTTTGAGCACCATGTGGTTAACCTCTCTTGTTCTTCTTGAGTTGGTTGTCCTTTGCTTTTGAGGATTGGCATCATCTCATTTCTAGATATGTAACCATTGAGTTTTCCACCTTGAAGATAACCTTCGATTCTAAGTGAACAATCTGAGTAGTTACCTTGATCCAATTTGTCTACGGATGAAGGAAATCCATCTCCCATGTTGATTTGTTGTTGCTCTGATACCACTATGAGGAGATGGATGGGTATGTTCCAGAGATGAGTTGGTGTTGCACAAAACGTGCTATAGACCAGCCAAGTTAACTCTAGAGATGTTTAATAGACTCCTTTAGCTTCACATTAATGCATTTGGAACCACCAAATGCATTGGGACATCATTCCCAAAAGTTTGCATCAAAACAGATAACTTGCATGTACTAGAAATGTGAAGAAACCTTCTATTTTGGGAATAGAAGTACTCTGTGTTTTGCTCAGACCTCACAACCTTATATGAATTTACTAGAGAGCTTTTGCACACATCTAATTGGAGTGTGTAGCTAACTAAAGCAAGTTATTTCATAAATTTAGCCACATGATACACTAAGAAATGAATCTAACAAGTCAGGGGGGTCATACCAACATTTCAGGATCTAGAAGATGTGCAAACATAGTCACCTTCTATGATTCATATCTCAAGATCATTAGAGGAGATGGTGGATAGTCAAAACAGACAACTTGCATGTACTAGAAATGTGAAGAAACCTTCTATTTTGGGAATAGAAGTACTCAGTGTTTTGTTCAGACCTCACAACCTTATATGAATTGACTAGAGAGCTTTTTGTTGGAAATGTAGTAGGCCCATAACTAATATCACAGGTCCATAGTTCCATAGGTTCAGGATCTACAACACAAATTCCAGCAATCTTCCAATATTGACAAACATCAACATACCACACTTAATCAAACAAATGATGAGACAAAGATAGAGAAAGATTAGACAACATGTGTAAAGTGTTACGTAAGCCACTCCTTACTCACACTATCATATATACAAATGTCAATTTACAATGTGAGCGAAAAACTCTCTACCACTCTATATGAACAGAAATAGATGGATGAGTGAATGTACAAAATTTACAAGAATATTCAGATGTAGGGACAGAAATCTGAATATGTATGAAATGTATGACCTAATAGGTTGTAGAAGAGCGAATATGAGTGACAAAAAGAGGAAAGATCAGTTGGAAAATGATAATCAGTAAACCCTAATCTGAATTTAGGCTATGGAAGACCCTAAATCAGATGTGTGTGTGAAAGATCACATACTTACAAAATTAGCATAGAATGCTAACATGTTGCTGTCAGAAATCCTCATACTCATGTGAACACACCTTCTCTAACACCTCATCTGAATGCATGTAGCATGCATGTACTGATTCTCCTGATATGGATGCCACTACCGAATAGGACTCCTCCTAATATGGATGCCACTACCCAGTACTTGTGTGCATAAAGAGAATATGTACCTGAATTCTTAACATAAGATGCAAATCTTATGTTAACCTCCATCCAATGTCTTCGAAGTACACCAAAATCTTCATGTAGAAGACAATCTTCAAATACATTATGTAGATGGTTGATCCACACCACCAAACTATTGATGGGTATGTCCTCTCCATAAGCAAGTGTGAACACACTCTTCTCCAAGAAGAACTCCATAGCTGCTCCTCAACATGCTCCTAGAGTGCACCATGGCTGCCCCATGTGTGCTAGAGAACCACCTCTAATGAGGGACCAAAAACTAGCGTTGCCAATTGGTGAGTGATGTCTAACAAAGTGACCCAAGACTCTCTTATATAGGTTTTAAATCTCCATGCAAAAAAACTCACAAAAAAGTGCTTTATTTTAATCACATCGCTTTTCAGATTGCTTTTGCTTTATTTTAAGTGAGTTTGCTTTATTTTTAAAGTTGCTTTTAGCTAACTTTGAAAATAACTTCTTGACCTTCTTTCACACTTCTGACCACCTGATGAATGATCTGACAACATTTTTATGATCCTCATGCCGAGAGCTATCATTAGGAAAAAGGGTGAACCCTGCATGGGCCTTGTAAGGATCCCTAATTTTCAGGGATTAAGCCTCATTCTGCTGTTGTCTAAGGGGACAAAGTGCATTTAATAGGGCACTTTTTAGTAGGCTGGAGTAGGCTTTTTTTAAGGCTTACTAGGCTCCTCTCTCTCTTCTTTTAGAGAGAGAGAAAGGGAATCTACTTTCCACATCATCAAACTCGAGCATGTATGGGAATAAAAAAATGATTTTTTTTTTTAAGTCTCAATTTCAGTGTTTATTTACTTGAAAGGGCTCATTTTTTAATATATATGTCAGAAGTGACCTTTTTTGAGTTTAGTTTTTAATTTTCCTTTTGAAAAAGCAATATTTTTAAAATCCCTCCAAAAGTAGAGTGCTACATCATCAAATCCGTAACTACTCTGACTTTTTCAAAATTTCAACATTTTTGGCTATTCTCAGTGGAAAAACACACTGTGACCCATCCTCATCCAAGAAAACAAACTTTTCTTGAGAAAATCATGCTCTAGCATCTCTTCCAAACAAATTTCTGGTCTCTTTCTCAGTATTGTTTAATTGTTGGAAAAGATGGTGTTGACACCTATTACAAACCTCACATTAGGACGTCCTCATGCCCCAGCATCAACAAGTATCCATGTTCGTGTGCCCAGAGAGTTTGCTCCAAATACACAATGCAACAATGATGTGAACTCTCAAAATGAGCGTCGTGAAGCTGGAGAAAAGAATATTGATCTTTGGACTCATGGTTCATTATACCCTCCTGATCCAATGTCTTCTTACCATCCAACATTCCATAACCTCTCAACTTTACTTCAGTTCATCGGTGCCGGTAAAGCTGGGCTCTTAGGTTATTGTCAACGATTATCTACACATTCAACTGCCATTACTAAGTATTGGATTCAACAATATCAACTAAATCATACAAGGTTGGTCACTTTTGAAAGCACAATCATATCTTTACAAGAAAAGCTTGCAGAGCTTGAAAAGCATATGGAAGAAAAGGAGAGAACAATTGAGAAATTTAAAAACACTGTCCAACACTTGAGAGAGACTCCACTTGGGATGCGACGTAGGAGACGATCATTAACATCCTTTGACTCTCTTTCAATTGGTGGTGGAGCACGCAAACGACGAGTTTTTGCAATAAGGTTTGGCTTGTATTTGTTTCTCTTTTTGGAGGACTTTTATATGTATATATATATATATATTTTTTTTTTCTTGTTATGTAGGTCATTCGTTGAAGATGTTAATGCATCATCAACAACAGAGGATCAATTCAAGTTATTAAATTCTTGTTTGACCAACAAGCAGGTGGTTAGTATTTTGGAGTCACGGATAGCAAACCTTATCAAGAAGAAAGTGATTAAAGATTTCACAAAAAAGTTACAAGATATTATCACTCCTAGAGACGTGCAGATGGTATGTGATGAAGCAGGAATTAGTACTAAAGGATACAGTGCATTGTACAACCTTTTGAAGCATTCATTAGAAAGAGAAGGTATTTTACAGAATATGTTTCCATCTCCTTACAAGGTATCGCTAAAGAAGTCAATGTCCAATGAAGATATAACTAGTATTCTTGGAAACTACTTATATATAGAGGATATTATGCCTATGTCTATTTATCATTTATCTACATCAAAAAAGAGTTGAAAAGCGCAGTTGGAAATGGATTTCCTTACACAAAGTACAACAACATATTCGTGGATTTGGAGAGGCTTCAACAGGCAATGTTTCAATTTTACAAATCTACTATACCAGGTATGTGCACTATTGTTACCTTGATATACATTGTATTTTGATGTTATAAAGATTTTGCTAATTTATGCAGATTGTAATACCAAATTACAGTTTATATTGAAGTTAGATGAATGCCAGATTATAAAGGGACGACGAATGGAGAGATTGAGTTTGACACTCATGAATGAAGCTATGAGAAATGCCATATCTGATGAAAGTTGTAACTCTAGCTCTAAGTCTACATATAGTGTTCAATCCGAGAAAGAAATATGGTGGTTAGGTGCTATTGAAGTACCTAAAGAATCCAATGATGTTCTTTCATGGATTTTTAGTAGGACCCCATGGATCACTAAAGTAATACTTTCTCAAATTCATGGTGCAAAGCTCCACATAGAAAACTTTGGTGATTTTGAGATAGATTGGCACTTGGGTGGGGATTTAAAAACTATCAAATGCATGTTAGGTTGCAAGCAAGGTGCATCTGCTCGTTATCCATGTCCATTTTGTACTCGAGGCTACAAAGTAACAAAGGGACAACAAAAAGTACTATCTAGCTTAGATGAATACATAGATGCACCTACTTCCACGGAATGGGATAGACCTTTGTTAAGGTGTCCAATGTTAGAAATACCTAACCGTGACACATTAGATAAAGATTGGAATCCCATTATTCCATTTCCATTAGTTAATGTTCACTTTTGCACATTGCATGCTTTCATGAGAATATTTGATAGATTATTGAAGCTCCACATAGAATATGCATTTTCCATGAAGCCAATTGATAAATCTGTACAAGCAATCAAAAAATTGGAAGAGTTGCTTAATTCGATTGGTTGTCATGGTGGTAATGTAACTCTAGTTGTCAAAAAACCTGGTGAATCGCAAAATAGTTTGCAACAAGTGTCAATGACAGGGAAGAAGGCAAGAAAATTTTTCAGAACAGGTGTAAGCCCTAAGAAAAATGAATGCAGGGAGCTATGGAAAGACTTGTGCATGATCACCACTGATAATGATTCTCAAATTGACCTTAGTAATAGGCGAAAGAAGGTTTGGTCATGCTTAGATAAGTTGGTAGGTTTAATGAGTCTTAATAGCTCCAACAAAAATGACCGTCAGTTGTTTCAAGATACATTAATGGAGTTTGCAAAGTGTTTCATCCTATCTTGGGGAGAGAGCAATATTACACATTACATTGTAAGTTTTCTTATTTTTTCAATTTTCTTGTTGATAAGATTGTGTTATATGTACTTATATCATTTCAGCATATTTTATTTGCACATGGAGCATTTTTTATGCATCGATATGGTTCATTGGAGATTTTTAATACACAAGGAATGGAGAAGTCACATTACAAGGCTAGAGGTGTTTACTTCAAGAACACACGACATGGTGGTGGTGCAATGCAATCAAACTATATGGAAGAGATGTTTAATTGGTTTTATCGTACTGCATTTTCAAGGACATATGCAATGGAACGAGCCAAGGAGTCGAAAGTTGCAAAACTTGCAAGATTTAATCAACACAACTTAGCTAGTGAAAAATGGAAGTCATCATTGGGACCTTTACGTCATGCTCAATGGCGGGCTACAAGAACACGACAGGGTTCATCATGGAAGTGAAGTCATTTAATACATTCATGGCATTTTCTGAATAATTCATAAGGTTTGCTACACACTAATCTCTTGTTTGCAATTTTTTCAGGTAATTTTTAATTTTTAAACTATTTTTTGTCCATTCAGATGTGAACAGAACCTTTTTAAGTGAAACATTATAAAAGGAGACTCATTGTCTCATTTCAACATTCTAGCACTATAGAGGATGGCACGAACAAAGCAAACTGCAAGGAAGGATCCCATTAACTTTCCTAGCTATGTGCAAGGCACTCAGAAGCCACCATGGATGAATCACCACAAAAGGCGACGTAGTGTCTCGCGCTCTGCATCCCATCGCGAAACAGGTGGTGGCCATACCTCTGGGAGTGAACAGTTGCATGAACAAGTGGAACATGGGCAATCCAGGGAAAAGGCCGTAAATCAACCCCAATCACCACCATCATCATATGATGAGCCTCCATCACCAAAGAGACCAACAAAGACAAGGGTGAAGGAGCGTGCTCATAGACAGGTAGTTTCTGATGATGATTTTGATGAATCGCATGAGGATGTGTCTCAACAACGTTCACAATCAAGTGAGGAGAGTCAAACATTGCCACCATGGGGTAACGAAGAAATACCTATAAATCATAGGGTTACTGTAGCGGGAAAGACACTACCATCAAATCAGGGGGCCATACCCAATGATCAAGAGAGAGAGCAAAGCCAGCAACAACATCCTGAACAAGGAGAAAGCTCAAGACGCGTGCAACGGAAGAAGAAATTCTTTCAACCTCGTCGTAGACCACCCCAACCAAGACCACAAGAAAATGTCCAACGAAGACCACCACCACCACAAGCTAGAGCACCACAACGAAGAAGAAGATATACGAAGGCATTTGCAGAGATAAGGCACTATCAAAAGACAGCTGAGCTTCTCATACCTAGAAGACCCTTTGCAAGGGTGGTTAAAGAAGAGTTACAAAGGTATTGTGCAGGGTTAAGGATCCAAGCTCTAGCTTTAGAAGCTTTACAAGAGGCAGCTGAAGCATTTTTGATATCAATGCTAGAGGATTCCAACCTGTGCGCCATCCATGCTAAGCGAGTCACTATACAACCGAAGGACATACAGTTAGCTAGGAGAATTAGGGGTGATCGTAGCTAAGTTTTGTAACTTATCTCTATGGACAAGAGATTTTTTGTAAATATTGCCATTTTCAATGAAACATTAGCACTTTTCCTCTATTCCATTTATAATCTCATTATTTAGAATGAAACATGAGCAGTCATTTTACATTTCCATGTGTTTTCTTGTGATAATCTCTCATATATGAATGATTGTTTTCTTATCTTGTCATTTTGATCTAGTGATAATATCCCTGTACTGAAATTTCTTTTTTATTTAAGGTCATGTAGGTCTTGTAGGGCATTGGGAGGCCAAATAAGGCCCTGCCACAGAAACGCGGGAGAAGGCCCTGCAAAACGTTTGCAGGGCCTTCTCCCGCGTTTCTGTGGCAGGGCCTTATTTGGCCTCCTAATGCCCTACAAAACCTTTGAAATATGAAAGTGGGATCATGACTAGTAAAGCTAGTTCAGGGGTAGTTAATATGAACAAATTTTGACCATCTAGTGAAGGTTCAGTCTCATGTAAGGTAACCTTGGGCATGTCAAGATCTTTAGTTTCATTCTTTTGGACCTTCTTTCTCCCATTTAAGGTCTTCTAGGGCATTGGGAGGCCAAATAAGGCCCTGCCACAGAAACGCGGGAGAAGGCCCTGCAAAACGTTTGCAGGGCCTTCTCCCGCGTTTCTGTGGCAGGGCCTTATTTGGCCTCCCAATGCCCTAGAAGACCTTAATGGAGGCCATACCCAATGATCAAGAGTCCAAAAGAATGAAACTAAAGGTCCTCCCAATGCCCTACATGACATCAATACATCACATGCAGGTCCAAAAGAATTTTAGATAATATACTGAAAAAGAAATACTTGAGACAAATGTAAATAAAGCAAAGTGAAAATTTGATATTAATTCAATTGTTTACATCAATTGGCTTTGAGTTTCTCAATGACTCTCTTTCGACACTCCAAAGCCATGGGTAGGGTGTAAGTCAAAATTGAGTTTGCTATTTGATCAACATTTCTAACACCTAGACCTAGAGATATACCTATTTGGCCTAAGACCTTTCCACGGAAGTTGGAACCTAAGGTTGTAGTTACAAGGGATTTCTTAACTAAAAAGATACAATTACTCCCCTGTGTAATGGTTGATAAACAAAGCAATTTACTTAAGGCCTTTAGACACCATGTCATGAAGTGGCCCTGAGGACTGAACTCTTTATGGATAATTACAAAATGGTCTTTGGGAAGTTTCCCAATGTAGTTTGCAAGGGATGAGCCACCTCCACGAGCCACTCGATCACCTCCGCTCCTTGCTGCAAACTTGTCGACTTCAATCACCTCCTGCACAAAGTTTTATGATTAGTAGCTACATGTGTTTGTAAGAATGAATGACATGAATTGAAGATACTTACATCCTGAACTCTATCTTCTTCTTCTCCTCTCTCTTGAAGTTGTAAATTAATGCTGGAGTGGGACATCCCACTCTGCTCGATTACTGGTGAGGCGGGAATTTTTGATTCCAATATCCTTTCTTGTGCATTATTAAATTGTTCTTCTGTGATATGTTCATGTTCACTTGTGAGTATGTCATTGCAAACCAATTTTATTGTGTCGGCCACTGAGTCACCAAATGGCAAACACTTTTTCTCCAACAACTCAGAGGTACTATCCAAAGGACACTCTGACAAAGTACAAAACAAACTTAGGCATTCATCAAGCCGTAGCCCAAATGCCTTCTCTACATCATGTAAAAACAAATATTCTTGTCCCTCGACAAGAACCACTGAAAAAGTTTCAATCTCCACCTCTGGAATAGTTGCTTCTGGCTCCGAAGAGGTGGATGGCTTAGGCACTTCTTTCAACTTATCATCCACACCAAGAGGATAAGTTTTCTCAATAGCTTCTCTCTCTAATAGGAGATTCAAGGGTTCTTGAGGTGGTTCCTTTTTATCCTCGACAAAACCACCTGTAAGAAGATGAGGGATCTCATGAGGAATTGGTTCTGGTTCCTCATTCACAAAGAAAATTGTGGCAGCAATGAATGAAAGATATTTTGCACCCATCTTGCGTTTCCTATTCAATTTCCTTATAAGTGGCACAGTTTCATCAAGAAGGTGCCCTGCTTCCTCTGCAATTGCTTGGAACCGTTTCAATCGTTTTGCAAAAGCCTCATCACCTTTGTGAATGTAGGTGAGAAGGTCACATGGAACCCAAGTTCCATCATATGGTGGTATTTCAATGGAGAAACGCAATATATGAACTTGCATATATTGAAGTAGCTCCTCCAAAGCATCGGCATTCATTTGCACGGTTCCATGGAGGTCAGGAACCTTGGAGAGAAGATCATATAGGTCATGTTGACCTTTATAATCTGAATCCTCCAAAAATTCTAGAAACTTGTGGCGTGCACTCTTAGTAGGTACAGAGGTGGAAGCCATAGCTTGCAAATGCAGACTGTTCTAACACTCAATGTGGTTGCAAAAGTGAGAAATGAGGAGAGAGGACTCCTATTTATAACTTTTCTAGAATTTTTAAGTGATGGGTCCCACTTTTTCATAGAAGTGACTTTTCCTTAAATTAAAACATAAGAGTCATGAAAAGGAAAACTTTGACATTTGAGATCACATCAAAGGAAATAAACAATAAGAATGCTCTTTCAAGAAAAACCTTGAGAATGTACAGATACAAGTAGAATGTGGCCAAAATATCCTTGAAGCAAATGTGAAAAATTTTTCATTGCAAAAATAGGTTTGTTTACAAGTTTCACAGTATCTTTACAAAAAAGAGTTATGACAATGAAATGTCAGTTCCATCCATGCTCCAATCTGCAAGAACCTTGATTTTGTCTTCCAATCTCTTTCCAATCTGTGGACAATTCATAAAAGAGTAAAACATTTTCAAATCATGAACAATAGTGATAGAATAAGATATATATATATATATATATATCTATATGTATATATGGAATACAACTCTTACCTTGTTCCCTCGTATTCGAAATTTGAAATCATGAAGATCGTCATATCCCATGATAAGTAAGTGCTCTCTCAAGTTGGCCAAGTTCCAATGTTGATTAACTAAAACCACCTCCATATCATTGTTTGGTAACTTCACATTAATTTCAAATGAAGCTAAAGATCCCTCCGAGCTTTGCAAAGGTATCCACTCTCCTAGTTTACACATCCAACGATCATAATAAAATCTGATGTACAATGAGGTGCGATGTTTTAAATAGCGAAACCCTATACCTGTGTCACCAATTCTACAACAATATCTATCCCCTTTTGACAATCCTTCTACATAACCCCAGTTTTCCCCTAACAATCCTTCTACTGCTTCGTATGTAATATCTTTACATAGGAACATTGTAGGAGTTTCTACAAAAGGAATGCCTTGAAATATGAAAACAAAGCAATGGATTGGTAGAGTCCAATGAAGACCTATTGATCTAGATACTTGTGTGAATTTCAAAGAGTTATGTATGTCCATCACCATCTTACGCTTGAAAGATGATATGGACCAAAAATCAGGTTTTGGCCACTCTAAACTAAGAAGAGAGTCAACTTTGATAATCTCCAACCTTCCATATTCACCATCTATGGAAGGAACAATGTACTTGTGAGTGTAAAAGAAGATCCTTTCACGAATAAGTTTAGCAGGAGGTACATCTGGAAACACTAATGCCCCAATGTCTGCATGTAATGCTTTGAAAGTTCCTGTGAGACTATGAAGTGGTTGCTCTTCCACTAAACTAGAAGGAAATATGACTGTAGCAATGAAAAACATATGAGATGAGTAATTAAGACATTTAACACCATGAAGCATTGAGAAAATAGAAATACTCACAATGGATTGGATATCTAATTCTATTGGAGTTTTCTAACTTCATGGTTGAAACTGTGAAGACATGTTGTACAATAGCAACCATCCCACCATGTGTTTGCTGCTTGAAGCCTAAGAGCTACCTTTCCAATGAAGATCCAAATTTCCACCATCTCGAACACGATGAGGACCAAGTCCAGATGGCTGCATGTACACCCATGCACCTTTGCAAAACTCTTGTGGTAGCCAACTTCCTTCCATTGTTTTGATGTTGTGGCACGTCATTGTGTGAACTTCGTCCTTTGGTCTCCTACGAGCTCTGGAGCTTCCCATGGGAGTAAGAGTTGTTGTCATTGCTGCAGAAGTTGGGAGAATGGTAGGAGGAGAAACAATGCTTCTATTGTATGGTATGGAGGGAATAGAGGTGAAAAATATGACTTTTTGGGTTTTGGGTATGAAAATGGGAGTTTGAAGAGGGAAAATAGAGTTTTTTGAGTCATTTTGAAAAAAGTCACTTTTTTAGTCCACAAACATGCACGGATTTTGAATTAGAAGTCAAAAATAGCACTTTTGACCCTGAAAAGTGATATGGAGGTCATTTAATGGTATTATGATGAGTTGTACAACTTTTAAAAAATTTTGAATTTTTGGGCCCAGCCTGATTACGAGATTTCTTCTCTCTCTAGAAGACAACCCTGAACATAGAGGAATCTTGTCCCCTCTTCCCCCTTCAGCCTAGTATTTTATAGGGTATAGACTGTGGCCACCACCCTCTTCTGATTGGTCCATCACTAATCACTCCTTGAGCTAAAAGGCCCATCCAGGGTTCACCTTTTTTCCTAATGTCATATGAGGTCAAAACCCTAAATCAATAGAAAATTAGGGTTAAGGGTTTCTCCCAAATATGATCTCTGATGACTGAATGTCATATACCATTGGAAATCTCTCTTCAAGCTCTACAAGATAGGCTCATAAAAATTTTACCCACTTTTGTGCCAAAAATGACTAAGTACCAAAATTAGGGTTTTTGCCCTAAATGGATTTTGGACTGATGTGACACTGTTTTCCAACACTTTTGCACACATCTAATTGGAGTGTGTAGCTAACTAAAGCAAGTTATTTCATAAATTTAGCCACATGATACACTGAGAAATGGATCTAACAAGTCAGGGGGGTCATACCGACATTTCAGGATCTAGAAGATGTGCAAACATAGTCACCTTCTATGATTCATATCTCAAGATTGTTGGAGGAGATGGTGGATAGTCTTTAGAGATTAAGTGGTGCTGCTACAACCTGCTTCACACCAGTGAAGAACAAGTGGTGGACAGTGTAGTGGGCTTCTTTCTCTTCCTAATGATCACAAATAATCACCCATGTGCTTTGGAACATGATACACTAATCAATGGATCAAACCAAATGAGTAGAAACTTGATCCAAGCTCATAGACTTGCTATTTTAGTTTCTACACATGTTTAGTATAATGAACAATGCTCTCAGCCTGCTAGCAATTAGAAAAATTACTTTTGATGGTATCTAACTAACTTAGATAGCTACCAATCATGAGTGATTTCAATAAAGAAGATGTGTTAGTATATGATCAATGTCTACCCCTTATGATTGTATGCACATTTTGTAAGCCCCCCATTATGAGGAGAAGCCAAGCGTGCATTACCCAATTGATAGGAATCCCAACTTGCATGTTGGATGAAGGTCATATTGGACCATGTAAGGTATTGTAAGGAAAGGGAGTTACCAGGGTCCCCAATTGTGGGGTCCGAGGCAGCGGTGAGGAGCCCCGGTTGGGGGGTCCAAGGGGGCTAGTGGGCCAACAGGCCCCCTGGTGGGGGTCCGGGGGTAGTGCCCCTGACGCAATGGTAAAGGGAATATTCCATGGAATATTCCCTATCATAGTCAAAAATCATTTATATTTGTTAGGTCGATTCAACCAGTCTAAGCTGTGTATGGCAATTACACGGGTGGTGGCTGCCCACGCTCTATCACCCATGTATAGCTGTCCATGGAAGGCCACCCATGATCCTATATATACATGACTTCTGCACTACCTGAGATATTGAATTGAGCCAGCATACCTCTACCTTGTATCTCCCTATCTAGAGTTGTCTAGATCACCATTTAAACTCTACCTTGAGAGCGCATGGGTGGACAACGCCATCATCTTTGTACTTGCTGTTAGTAGAAAATTGTTGAGATTCTCCTATATATGTTATCTTCACTACTACTGCTCTTGTGTTATATTGCGTAACTATTGTCTTACATGGTATCAGAGTTGTAAGGTTCGAATAGCTTGAGGAGTATCACTATTTTAGCCTACTAGTAGACTAGAATATCACTAGATTATTCGAGCAATTACATGATGGCTTCATCGTCGAAAGCTGGTCTTGGTGCTTCATCCAATGTTAATGTTGCACCTATTTGAATTCGCCCACCTGCATTCACTGAAGGGAAGCTAGATGGAACCAACTATACACTCTGGAAGTTCAAAATTTTTGCAATTTTGGACTCCTATGAATTACTTGACACTATCATGGGACCGATGGGATTGGATCCAGAGCCTATACCAGTTGAAGATCCAACAAATTCAAGATTGATGATTCAGCCAGATCCAGATCTTCTACGAGCTTGGAAGAGGCGGAATGTTGATGCATTATGTGCAATTGTCACTAGTGTAAGTGATTATGTGCTTACTTTAGTTCAACATACTACTAAAGCACATGAGGCTTGGGGCATATTGGATCGTCAATATGAGACCAAGAACCGCACTAGGATACAAAATTTGGAAATTCAGTTGGCAAATGAAAAGAATTCTGATTCGGAAAAGGCTGAAGATTTTATCAAATGGATAAAACATCTTCAAAATCAATTGACTGCAATTGGTGTTGTTATAACACCAGAAGATCTGGCTCAAAGATATGTATGTGTTCTTCTAGCAAAGTATGATGGATTAGTAACACCCTTAACACTCAGTTAAGACCAACTCCCCTTACATTTGAAGAGTTTTGTGCTATGCTTTTAGAAGAAGAGATGCGGTTGAAGAACCAACAAAGTACAAGTGATGCTGCATGCTAAATGCAAAAGGTAAAGGCTCTTCGGATGGATCAAAGAAGAAGCAAAAGAAGAAAAATTTCACGGGAAGTTGCTTCTATTGTGAAAAGAAAGGCCATGTCATCAAGGATTGCAGAAAGAAGCAAGCTGATGAGCGGGATCGGACTGTAAAATCATCATGGAAGAACAAAGAATCTGCAAACAACACATAGCTAGAACTATGGGTAGCTTTTGAAGAGGTATTCTCATCTGCTCAAGATCGTGTTGATGAATCATGGATTTTAGATAGTGGAGCTTCTCGTCATATGACTAGTAAAAACGCTTGGTATAGTTCCCTAGTGCCTCTACGAGAATCCATCAATGTAGTGGTGGGAAATGACTCCAAGTGTCTAGCGGAAGGAAGTGGAACCATTTTTTTTATCACTTCTCTAGGTGTTGAGAGAAAGTTATCCGATGTTCTCTATGTACCTACAATTAGAAAGAAATTTGTTGTCAGTTTCTGCAATAACAGATCGTGGACTCGAAGTTCACTTCAATAAGAGTGGTGCAGAAATCATGGATTCATCAGGTAATGTAGTAGGTAAAGGCATAAGACGTGATAACCTATATGAGTTAAGTGCCCTAACTACTACAGAAGGTAAAGATGTAAGCAGGTTATGGCACCAACGATTTGGGCATCTTGGATTTGCAGTTTTGAAGGAGATGCAAAGAACAGGGATGGTTGCTCATTTGCCTGCATTTTCAGAGTTGCAAGAACCTTGTGAAGCTTGTATGATGAGCAAGCAACAATGAAAGGCATTTCCAAGAGAAACTAGCAATCGATCTCAAGCTCCTCTAGAGTTGGTACATGCTGATCTCTACGATAAAATGTCTACACCTGCTTTAGGAGGATCTTTCTACTTTTTGTTGTTAGTCAATGATTATAGTAGAAAGATGTGGGTTTATTTCATTCGAGAGAAGGCTGATGCTTTTGAAAAATTTTAAACTTGGCATAAGTATGTGGAAATTTAGAACAGATAGAGGAGGTGAATTCTTCTCAACAGAATTCAATAATTACTGTAAGGAGCATGGTGTGAAAAGGAAACTTACCACAGCTCATACACCTCAACAAAATGGCATTGTTGAGCGCAAGAACAGGACAGTAGTTGAAATGGCTCATTGTATGTTAAAGGCTCAAGACATGCCTGATTCATTCTGGGCCGAAGCAATCAATACAGTAGTCTACATCCTCAATCAAAGCTACACAAAAGCACTAAAGGGGATGACTCCTCAAGAAGCATATTCTGGTAAAAAGCCTTCAATTTTGCATTTCAAAATTTTTGGTTGTTTCTGTTATGCACATATTCCTGATTCAATAAGATCAAAGTTGGATTCAAAAAGCAAAAAGTGTGTCTTCCTAGGATATAGTGAAGAGTTTATAGCATACAGGTTGTGGGATCCTGAGGCAAGGAAGATTTTTGTCAGCCGAGATGTGGCGTTTGATGAATGACCACACTTAGTAGAAGATAAAGGTAAATCTACTATCTCATCAAACGGAGAAATATCTCACCTTGTGCCTATCAAAAGAGAGGTTAAAGTTGAGGAGGAGGAAACATCTGATGGAGAAATTTCCTCAATAAAAAGCCAACCAGTTGTAGCTGCACAGCGTAAGCCACCAAAGTGGGCACACCAGCTCTTTGATGATCACAATCCACATGTAGATGTACCAGAATCATCCTCGGATGGATTACAAAGATCAAAGAGAATAGAGGAGCAAAGAAGAGCCTCAGAACACATTGTTAACATGGCTCTAATGGCAGATATCATGGGCTCTATAAAGGAACCTACCACCATTGAAGAAGCCCTTGATGATCCAGGTTGGAGAGCGGCAATGCAATCTAAGTATGATGGTATACTAAAAAATCATACATGGGATCTAGTCAACTTACCGCCAAAGAAGAAGATAATAAGTACTAAATGGATTTGGAAAGCTAAGTATAAATGAGATGGAACACTAGAAAAGTATAAGTCAAGATTAGTTACACAGGGTTTTTCATAGATCGAAGGATTTGATGTTCAAGAAACTTTTGCACCAACAGCACGCATGATAACTATTCGGACGGTACTTGCAATAGCTACAAAAAAGGCCTAGCCTATTTTCTAAATGGATGTTAAATCTGCATTTTTGAATGTTCACCTCAAGGAGGAGGTATATGTATCTCAACCACCAGGATTTGAGGTGCCCAATTCATAAAATAAAGTTTGCAGGTTGAAGAAAGCTTTGTATGGACTTAAGCAAGCTCCACGGGCTTGGTACCAATGGATAGATAATTTTTTCAAAAATACGGGTTTTGAAAGAAGTACTTCTGATGCTAACTTGTATGTAATGAAAGGGATAGCAAGCTAGTTGTTGTCATTGTATATGTAGATGGTTTGATCATTATAGGAGATCATCAGGAACTCATCAATCAATCTCGGATCAGTTTGGGAACTGAGTTTGAAATGACAGACTTAGGTCTACTCCATTTTTGTCTGGGAATGGAAGTATGGCAAAGGAAGGATGGCATTTTCATCTCACAACAAAAATATGCCAAAGAAATTCTCAAGGAATTTGGAATGATGGACTGCAGAACAACTAGCACACCTATGGAGGTAAATCACAAGCTATCTATGGATGATAACATGCCTGATGTAGATGCTAAGAAGTATCGAAAGCTTGTTGGAAGTCTTTATTTTCTGTGCAACACTAGACCAGACATTTGCTATGTTGTTGGAGTGTTAAGTAGGTTTTCCAACAAACCTAAAGAGAGTCACTGGAATGCTAGAATGCGAATTCTAAGGTACATTGTGGGAACCTTGGATTTTGGTATTTTTTTATACCACAGGTGATACACTTCAAGGATATTTTGATTCAGATTGGGCAAGAGATTGTGATTCTAGAAAATCAGTTTCTCGATATTGTTTCTCACTTGGTTCCGGAATATTTTCTTGGGTAAGTAGGAAGCAACCAACTCTCACACTCTCCTCCACTGAAGCAGAGTACAAAGAAGCTTGTTTTGCTTCTTGTGAGGCAGTCTGGTTAAGGAGAATTCTTGCAGATCTAGGCTTTCCATCAAATATGGCGACTGTACTCAAGGGTGATAATCAAAGTTGTATGGCTATTGCAAAGAACCCAGTATTTCATGCTCGCACCAAGCACATAGAAGTACAGTACCATTACATTCATGAGCTAATTGAAGATGAAATTGTGGAGTGAGAATATTGCCCAACAAAGGCAAATTGTGCTGACATATTTGCTAAAGCACTTGGAAGAGAGCAGCTCAACAGGCATCTTCAACAGATGGGCATAGGACCGAGACCTACCTGATTTATCATCGATAAACATTGAGGGGGGTGTTAGTATATGATCAATGTCTACCCCTCATGATTGTATGCACATTTTGTAAGGCCCCCATTATGAGGAGAAGTTAAGTGTGCATTACCTAATTGATGGGAATCCCAACTTGCATGTTGGATGAAGGTCATATTGGAGCATGTAAGGTATTGTAAGGAAAGGGAGTTACCAGGGTCCCCAATTGTGGGGTCCGAGGTAGCAGTGAGCAGCCTTGGCTGGGGGGTCCAAGGGGGCCAACGGGCCCCCTGGTCGGGGTTCGAGGGCACTGCCCTCGGCGCGACGGTAAAGGGAATATTCCCTATCAAAGTCAGAAATCATTTGTTAGGTCGGTTCAACCGATCTAAGCCGCGTATGGCAATTACGCGGGCGGTGGCCGCCCATGCTCTATCGCCCATGTATAGCCATCCACGGAAGGCCACCCATGATCCTAAATATACATGACTTCTGCACTACCTGAGATATTGAATTGAGCCAGCATACCTCTACCTTGTATCTCCCTGTCTAGAGTTGTCTAGATCACTATTTAAGTTCTACCTTGAGAGCGCACGTGTGGACAACACCATCATCTTTGTACTTGTTGTTAGTAGAAAATTGTTGAGATTCTCCTATATCTGTTATCTTCACTGCTACTGCTCCTGTGTTATATTGTGTAACTATTGTCTTACAAGATGAACTACACACTGAATATGATGTTTAGCAAATCATAAGACTTGCCCGACATTTTCGAGATGCATCAATCAATAGACCAAAGAGTAATGAAGTGAATATATTTCACGATTGAGAGAAGCAATAATCATGAAGCTTCGTAGCTATCATCTAGATAGTATGGTGAATCTATGATGCTTTAAAACACATACAATGATCAACCATGCAGTGAGAACAAGCTCTAAGAAGATCACTATTCTGAAGTAGTCATAACAGAGAAGTGAACTAGATATATAATCAAAATGTGTGTATTAGATCACATAGAAATACAATGTCATTGGCAATAATCTATTGCACAATGTGAGGTTAGTGATTGAGCTATGGAATGAGCTCTCAAATCACATAGAGTCCCTCTCTATTGCTCTCCAAAATCGGGGCATTCCACATGGGTCTTTTGATCTACTTTTATAGTTGAGTTTGGAGCCAAGCTTTGGATTCAAATTTCAAATGCTTACCTAAAGTGAGTACTAAACTATAGGATATGTTCTTTCATCAATCATTTACCAAATAAATCTATATTTTATGCTTCCTAACTCCACGTGGAAGAAATGCACTTTTACAAAGGTAAAAGGTAATTGATTTTACAAGGGATTGATCATATATGGCTATATGAGAGATATGCTAATTAGTCAAGTATGTGGGCTTGTATTCTCTTGCACCAACAGGTCCCTCTCAAGCCTAACATGGTTGGTCTTCATTCCTTCTTGATCTCTTGTAAACCAATCATC
>CM035411.1:140609144-140689144 GCA_020310875.1 Ceratopteris richardii | reverse complement strand
TCATGCCTTTGTTCCAAAATGGTGCACTTGACTATGGCCATGTAGACCAGACAAGTAAGGCTCAACGGGCTGAAAAATTGCAGCCAAATAGGGCTGAAAATGCAGAGAATTTCCAGCCAAACATGGCTGAAAAAATTCAGCCAAAAATTGTCAAAACTATTGGAAATTTCCAGCCACATATGGCTGAACATTTGCATCAAAATATGGCTGAAAATGAGCATGAAATTTAGTGCATGCATGATATAAATGTTGATGATGTATTACATAATGAACGCATGTCTATCAAGAGTGCACAAACTATGCCAAAGTGGCTAAAACAAACTTTGTCGGAGAGCAAATTGAGTGCACCTTTACTTGGTAGAACAAGATCAAGCTCTCACCATGCATCAAGTAATTTTGTGGATTATTCTCTTATTGCTACAGCATGTAATGAAGAGCCACTTAGTTTTGAAGATGCATGTGATGATCCACAATGGATGAGTGCTATGCAATCAAAAATGGATTCCATACATAGGAATGGTACTTGGGAGTTATGTGAATTGCCAAAAGGAAAGAATGCCTAACACATCTCACGAATTACAAGATCTTTTGCTTTAGCTTGCATCCGCAAACGGCCGATCAACACAGAGATTCATCTCTTTGGTTCTCCGCCCTGCCACCGAGCCAAGTCTCATATGAGAGTCATAATAATCTCTCTTCTTAATTCCTCTACCAAGTGTGGCCATCTAATGATGCCAAGTGGCATTCTCCTCATAAGAGGAGAATCACTCCATTAACTATTGTGAGTTTTCCTTCCCCTTAATAGCATTTTCGTCCTCGAAAATGTACATGAAATGTCCGTAATAGTAGAAGAAAGTGCTTGGACTCTCCTGAACCCCATGTACTCTATGTACATGATCATCTCTGTGTGTTGTTTCCCCATATCCTTCCCCTTAAGAGATCTCATATGAGATCATCTCGAAGGGGGGAAATCTTCTAAGTGGTGCCTATTATCTCCCATATACACTCCACTTTCCAAACTATCACTCCCATGACATACAACATCATCCAAATGATCTAAGTCCATATGATGTATCCTCTATGGAGTAATAATATGAAAAGCAAGTGTAAAAGTGTCAAACTTATAAGCTTGATCGTATCATAATGGACATAATAAACCATAGAATCCTCTGAAGTATTAAGAAGTCTGTGGTTTGTCATCCTTTACCATTGGACTAAGTTCTATTGGAAGAGCATCTATTGGCACTAGTGCAAACTCTAATATTTCTCTACCCTGTAGTTTGCCATATAAATGCAAAAAACATTCCCTTTGAGATTCAGATAATCCCTAAGTACCCATCCTCCTAACTGATGTTTACTCATCATATCCATGAGGTAACAGCAATTAAGAGTTTGATATCCCAATAGGTTAGATATATCCCTATATCCTATAAACCCTAAAGAGAAGAGTCATAACTCTACTCCCAGTCTAACTAATGTCAGTAACTAGATCATCTCATCTAGTCAAAGACCATCACTGGAGTAACATAACTACTCCTCTCTAGAGTCTCCATGTGATACTCAATCTAACCATCATGATTCACTGATCTCCCTCTTGTCTTTGATAGAAGAGTGCCACTTCTATCTAGACAACCTAAAGGTGAGAAAGTGAAACTCTCTCTCTCTCTCTATTCAATCTCTTCTAAGGAAAAGAGCTCTAGCAATGGAACATATTCCACTTTACCTTTCCCTTTGAAAGAGATTCTGTTGAATCCATTTACTTTGCTCATAACTGAGAACATATACATAAGTTCTCCATGTTTTCCTTCAAAACTAGTGGAGAAAGAGACTCCCATGTGAAGGAAAATTACATTGAATAGTAGGGTAAATGAATTCCTTCTGAAATAAAGACTAAGAGATGTTTCCCAAACACCTCTTTTGTCTAAAGGAAAACATACTCTATTCTTCTCCTATGAAGAAATCATGTTTTCATTTCCTTCTTTCTCTCTCAAAGAACAGGAGCTAAAGTGAGACTGTGAACTAAAGTGAGATCTCTCATAGATCTCTGAGCTGATTCCCACTTTCTCCTTTCCTTAAAAGAGAAACTCATGAATTTATTTAGTCCTCATGAATTTATTTAGTCCTCTCTTCCATAAATAATGCATAATCCCTCATTATACATATTCCTATGAAGATGGAGAAGAGATCTCCCCTAAGCAATGAAGGTGTATGTAGTGAAGAGTGGAGAAAATAAATTCCTAATAAGGGTCACAACCCTCTACTAAAATGGTCAGCAATGATGTGACATGATACCATAAACACATGTGTATCCATAGTAAAGAACTATCTCTGCCAACCATACTCTGTGCATAGATCTATAGGATCCAATCAAACTGATGGAATTATCCTTCCTGAAAAACTCAAAATGAGTATGTGATACCAATGGTGATAAAATCACCTATCACATTCTCTACTAGAAGAATAAATCTTCCCTAAACTATGAAGGATAACTGCCAATCCTAAGGAAATGTCTACTAAGAGCTCTCCTTTGATCTAGTGAGACATGATGCCCTGAATGATGAGTCCTTTTCTTCCTGGCCATAGAAGAAGAGTCCTCAAAGGGAAGTCATTTCCACCGTCCCATACCAGTGGAACTTTCTTCCAATTCACGGTGTCATACCTACGAATATATATTCAAAACATATGTAATGGAATATATAGGTGGACTCTAATGAATCCCATATCCTTGAATCATGTCAGTGGACTCAAATGAGTCCCATGTCCTCGAACTAGTTAGTTTGGTTCTAGTCAATATGTGACAATGGATATCCCTTTTTATTCCAAATTAACTTGTTCCTAGGTACCAAGACTAGGTCTAAGTACCTGTCTGTAGATCTCAATATACATACATGTATTGGGTACCCCAACTATTTCCTTCTAAGGGATCTATGCTCTATACCATAGAGCTAGTGCCATGCCTATGGCCTTCCTAACCATTACTCGAATCACATAAGTACCCATCGATGATGTCTCATGAAACCCATCTGTGTGAT
Organism: Ceratopteris richardii; assembly: GCA_020310875.1. Taxonomy (NCBI): domain Eukaryota; kingdom Viridiplantae; phylum Streptophyta; class Polypodiopsida; order Polypodiales; family Pteridaceae; genus Ceratopteris; species Ceratopteris richardii. Next base: position 140,686,112 of record CM035411.1, on the reverse strand, counting down.
CCCATCTAATTGGTTTCCTTAGTAGTGTAACAAAAATGCTTCACAACTTGCTCAAGTGATGTGCATGAGTGAAACTAGTTACTCTTTGGTTCCTAATAATACCCCATAGTCTCCTAATCATACTGTGAGAATCTTATGAAGATAAGTAAATTTTCACTTCTTTGGAGAGTATCAGATATGTATCTCCCGCGTCTATATGCAACTTCCTAAAACCTATAGGATTGCTTGTGCACAATACTAATGGTGAAGGTGTAGCTCCTTCCGTTAGCAATCCTATGGTCTAAATCCATAAGGATTATATGTAGGGATCCTGTTACTACTGAAGTTGCCTTATGTATACTACTATGATGGTCCTAAGTCCATCAAATACATGCTTATAAGCACGCCTAAAACTTATTGATGTTTGCAGAAAGGCATGTTACTATGCCATAACATTCTTAACTAAAGGCAAGTGTGTATATAATGCCATGCGGTAGGAAAAATTTCGACAACATTTCCCCAGGAAATGGAATCCCAAAAATTTTTAACCAATAGCTCAGTGGCACACCGGCCACCCAACAACATAGGGCTTGATAGGCCCATGGCATGCACGCCATAAACTCATATATGAATTCCATAACCTACAAAAACATAAGAGCAATTGCTAGCAACAATTCTTTGTGTTGCATAGCCATATAGTTTCTGCAATCCGCTTTCCTGCAAACAATCAAAAGTGCACTTCTGGCCTATCGATCCATACTTTTAGAATTTAAACAATGATCACTATTTGATGTATGCAATCCAATCTATGCATGTACATATCGAACATGCCATAACATAAAGTAAAATGCATGAAAATATAAGGCATACTTCCCTGAATGGTTTGGTATTGGAATTGCATGCACCCAATCATTCTCGACAAGCTTCGAGACCTCTACACCTTCCTCCTCAGGTCCTAACATAAACTTTGAAGTGTCCGAAAACATCGGAGCACTCCCCAAAACATAAAGCATGGTCAGATGATTACTAAAATAATGCAATTTTAGTCAAAAAATGCATTAGTAATCCTTCTTTAGACCTGCAAAAACCACTTTAGGACCTGCAAATGTTCAATTAAAATATATAGCATGTGCAAAGAGCTTGAAGTGAAATTACTCAAATCTCTTTCGTGTTTTGTAAAATATGGCTCCCGGAATGTAGTTGCCAAAAACTATTCAGACTTTGCAGAGTTGTACAGACCTGGAAAAATACTTATTTTCCAAAATTTATTTTCATATACTGAAGATTGACCTTGTGCTCTTCAAAATGAGCCATAACACGTCCAATTTGGAGTTTTCTAGCCCAAGATATGGCCATTCCAAGTGGGACATGCCAAACTAGTGGACTGTTGGAGGGGCTGGAAAAATTGTGAAAATGTGATTTTTGGGGTGCCCATAAGCATTCTTACATCAAGCAAATCCTAAAATTCTCTCCATAATCTCAGAGAGAAACATATGAAGATGCTTTGGCCTATTTTCAACTTTCCAAATCCTCCCTTTGTGCATGCTAATTTGCTCCCCAAAAGAGGCCTAAATCAAGATTTTTACTTTCATGTAAAAACTTAAATGGGAGCTCTTATCAAGCTTCTAATCCACTCTAAAGGCGGATTTCTCTTGGATTTTATACAATAATCCATAGGAAGCCTCTTAAATGATCTTTTTTCCTACTCCCAAAAGTGGAGTTTGGCAAAAATTAACATCTGAATTTTTTCCAAAAAGTGCAGGAAGGGGGTCTTTGAGGAAGTAAAATTCCTCCTTAATTTATCATTTTGATGAATCTAATGATTCGCCTATGAATTCCATACACCATAATCTTAGTATATATACTTTTTCCCATCCATCCATATCTATCACACCTCTTTTTCCCTCTTCCAAAATGGGAATTTCTTAGATTCAGGTGCTGAAATTTTTTGTCAAACTGTGATGGAAGGGGGTTTTGTGGAGCTTCAATCTCCCATCAAACTGAGGTATCTTTTGGTTTTCTTAATTTTATATGAAAGTCCATTCCCTAGACTATGTGTATGCATGAGTTTTCCCATCAATCTAAGAAAAATCCCGCTTCATTTCCCTTTTCCAAAATGGCTACTTATCCAAAATAGCCCCTAAAATTTATGTGAAAGATCATGAATAGGGATATTTTGAAAGCATCTAAAGCTTACGATTTCTTATACCTTGAGGGAATCCTTAGCTCAAGATGAGAGTATATATGCCATACTCTCCATATAAATGATTTCTCTCCAAGAGCTTAGCCCTTTAGCTCTTCATTATCCTTCTCGAAAATAAAGATTTTACAAAAATTCAAAAACACTCAAACCTGGAAAGCTCTCCTCCTTGCTAGAATCACATAGGATGTCGTGAAGGTCCTTATCTTCCATAGAGGAGAGCGTCATCTTCTACCTTTGCTCGCTGCCTTTATGATCATCCTGTCCCCTTCATATCATGAACTCTATCTCATAAACGTGAGGAGTGAGGATCTTGCTTCAATACTTTGTTCTTCTTGTGTAAACATCTCTACTCTGAGAAGAGCACGTCTCAAAGCTCCATCTCTACTCTCCTTGCTTGCCCAACCCAACTGAGGATGCTCCATCCCTCACTAAAATGAGCAATCTGTATATGTCGTGTTGCATAACTATTCGTAAGAAAGCAATAGCGCCTTGGTTAAGTGATGAGCCTCCAATCCTAGCCACCTGGGTTCAATCCCCATCGCCTGCACTTGCAATAACGTGAGAATCCTTTTGCTCTGATACCAATAATACATCTCACAAATTACAAGATCTTTTGCTTCCGCTTGTGTCCGCGAACGGCCGATCAACACAGAGATTCATCTCTTTGGTTCTTCGCCCTACCACCGAGCCAAGTCTCATATGAGAGTCATAATAATCTCTCTTCTTAATTCTTCTACCAAGTGTGGACATCTAATGATGCCAAGTGGCATTCTCCTCATAAAAGGAGAATCACTCCATTAACTATTGTGACAATGCCATTGGTACAAAGTGGGTTTATAAGATTAAGAGAAAATTTGATGGTAGCATTGATCGCTACAAAGCTAGATTGGTTGCGAAAGGATATGTGCAACAATATGGCATTGATTATGAGGAAACGTTTGCACCTACTTCACGCATGACTACCATTCGTATCGTGGTTGCATTGGCTGCCCATCGAGGTTGGAAAGTGCATCAGTTGGACATAAAGACAGCCTTCTTGAATGGTGATTTGCAAGAAGAGGTTTATGTGAAGCAACCTCCTGGATTTGCTATGAAAGGGAAAGAGCATATGGTTTGTTGCTTGCATAAAGCCTTGTATGGTCTCAAGCAAGCTCCACGTGCATGGTATGACAAAATCCATAAGCACTTGATTGCTCTTGGCTTCACATGTAGTCCGATTGAAAGCACACTCTATGTACGCAAAAATGGGGCTGATCTTATAGTGCTTGTTCTTTATGTCGATGACATACTCTTGACTAGGTCATGTGATGCAAAACTTGACATTCTTATGGCTGATTTGCAGCATACTTTTGATGTCACTTATCGTGGTCTTTTGAGCTACTATCTTGGCATCCAGTTTGTATCTGTTGAGGGGGGAATTTTTATGCATCAAACAAAGTATGTTGAAAAATTACTTCAGCGTTCTGACTTTGAGGATTGCAACCCAATTTCCACACCAGTTGCGGTAGGATTCAGGTTCTCAATTGAGGATTCCAATGGTGCATTTGACACTTCTCTTTATCAGCAAGTTGTGGGATGTCTTATATATGCATGCAACACAAGGCCGGATATACAATATGCAGTTTCCCAGTTGACTCGATTCATGCATAGCCCTAGCACTAAGCATTGGCAAGCGGTGAAACGTGTGTTTAGATATCTCTAAGGCACTTTGAGCTTAGGTCTCTTTTATGGCAGAGATATTTAGCCATTCTTGCATGCTTTTATAGATAGTGATTGGGCTGGTTGTTATGATACTCACATGTCCACTAGTGGTGATTGCTCTTTCCTCGGAGACTCATGCATATCTTGCTTGAGTAAGAAGCAACCTATAGTGGCGACATCGAGTTGTGAAGCTGAATACAGGGCAGTTTTCATAGCTACAGTGGAGTGTATATGGCTCAGACACCTATTGATGGATCTTTGCATGGAGATTGATGCTGCTACACATATTCTCACTGATAGTCAGAGTGCTTTGGCTATTGCACGAAACCTAGTGTTTCATGCATGGACCAAACATATTGAGGTGCATTATCACTATGTGAGAGAGCGGCTTCATGCAGGAGATATTAATTTGGTATATGTGCCTACACAAGATAATGTGGCAGACATATTCACCAAAGCTCTTCCACGGGAAAATTTTGAAGCTTTTCGCAAAGCTTTAGGCTTACTACCTTGTGGGGCTGATCTGTCACTCCCTGTATGTGTTCACATCATTCGCTCCAAGGGGGTTTGTTACACTTATGTGTTTCTCAAGTAGCTTTGATGTGAACCTTTTCCCTATACATGGGCACTTGTTACTCTAGTGTTGGCTAGAGGTTTTTCCCCCATGTTACCACATACTTGATACTCTCATATGTGGTGGTACTTTGTACTTAGGGATATTATTCAGCTCTTACTTCAGTTCAATTCATTGTCAATAGAGAGAGCTATTCTAGCCATCGTCTTCTCCGTGTGTCTTGCTACGTTTGTGCTCCTTGTGTGTGCTTCACATGTCTCTCGCACTTCTACACACACCCAACATGCATGTGCCTGAGCATCTCTGCTGTCCCAACAAGTTTTCTCTACAGTAGGTGCAGCAGGAACCGCAACACAAATAGGAACATGAAGAATATCACCATCTTCAACAGCATCTACATCACCTTCAGCAGCTATGTTTGCAAGTGAAATAGGACATTTTTCAACACCCTACACAATATTCCATTGTCCTTTTGCAACCAATACATGAGGCATCATATAAGCCCACAATGGGTAATTTGTACTGTTGAAGCTAAAGGTCAAGGACAAAGCACAAGAGCACATCAAAGAGGTGGACACACAAGAAGAAGGAGCAAGTAGGGAGCTCCAAGAGTGTATGTCAAATTTCAGAAGAAATCTCTATAAAAATAGTGATTTTCATCACTAAAAACCATTGTAAATACCATTTTCTATTTTTGTAACTCCATTTTGTTCAAGCCGATGAGTCCTCAAGCTTGAGGAGTATTAGAAGTATCATCCTACCAATTTTCATAATTTTTTAGACTTCATTTGAGCCCTCAAATAAGCCCTGGAACCTAATTTTTAACTAGGCCGGACACTAGGTCTGGACAGGGCCAAAACTATAAAAAGAGCTAGAGAGCTCATTTTTGGGGCTAGCTTGTTAGAGAATAGAGCTTTGTAATAGAACTCTTTTGCAATCGAAGCTTTCCATTGTTCCTATCTTTGATCTTACCTTGTGCGCGTGTGTGTGTATGTGTGTGTATGTTTGTGTGCTTTCACTCACGCACTTGTGCCTTCACTTGCTCGTGGTCTTCATACCGGTCCTCACTTCTCCGCCGATTGAAAAGTAAAGGAGGTGGTGCTTACGCTTGAGCTACACCAAATTTTGGCGCCGTTGCCGGGGAGAGAGCTTCGAGGACGAGCGTTGTGATGGTAAGATCGTAGATTTGTGACGTTGGAAGGTAAAAAAACTGTCATTTTTGTTCATTTTCTAATTTTTCTTCTTCATCGTCATCATCATCACCATCTCCCTCTTCTTCCATCTTCTTCTTCATAGAATTTTCTTGTTTTTTAGTGCATTTTCACCATTTTCATACCATCTTTCATGCATTATTGTGCGAGGAGGAGTTAGGAAGTGCAAGAGAGAGCAAGCGCTTGTGTTTCTTCATGATTTTCTGCACATACGGAGCTCGCCATTGCTCGATGCTCAAAAATTTGAATTTCCCACCAAAAAACACGATTCTGTGATGAAAATCGCGATTCTGTGAAAAATTCAATTTTTTTTTGAAAATCACGATTTTCTATTTCCTGCCTAAAAGCTCTCTGAAGGAAACACGATTTTGAGATCATTCTCAGAATCGTGATTCTCTAGTTGTGCTCAGAATCGCGATTCTCTAAGATTTTCAAAAACACGATCCTCTGTTGGCAATCACGATTTTAAAAAACACGATCCTCTGTTGGCAATCGCGATTTTCAAAAACACGATTCTCTGAAAACACTATTTTCACTAAGGTACAAAATCGTGATTTTTAAAACACGATTTTCAAGCTCGACTCAGATCGCGATTGTCTTACAACATTGCGATTGTCTAGTCTTCAGCATCGCGATTCTCTTGAGATTCACAACATCGCGATTCTCTTGACATTTAAACCATACCAAGGGGAAATTTTGGACTCTTAACCAAAGCTTATGAACCTGAGATCTGGTAGACACCTAGGCAAGGATAGACAAAGCATTAGATCTTCTCAGTCTAGTGTCAACCATACAACTAAGTCTTGGGCACAACAACTAAGTGGTTGTCCTTACGTACTAAACTCTGACACAAGTGACTCAGAAATGTCTTTTAGCATGGGGAAACCTGCAGGTGGCTCAGGAACTGCCCATCTACAAACACCAGAAGGTCCCTATAAGACACAATTGGAATATATTTGGACCAACCGATTAGGTGCTCGCATCTATGAGGATGGCGTGAGGTGATCAATGCTCCAACTCAAAAATCTAGATCAACCCTTTGGACTTGAACACCCGGTGGTCAAGTTCGAAGAGGGTTCATACATTGATAAGGAAGGAACCACATATGTGGTCACCAACCTACCAGATAGGACGGATGAGTTTGGAAATATCATTCATGAGAATGAGATAGGCGACCTAGAACAAGGAAATGTAGGACAAGGACCCCAAACTCCTAGAGGTAAGTCAGTTTTGACCAGAGTGATCACTCCATATTGGATCCCTCAAGACAACAAAAGCATAGAAATATTCTTGAATAGAGAAACAGAGGAAGCTTTTTAGAGATTCAAGCCAGATCAACCTAGCCAATTGGGCATAGTCATCATCTATGAGTTCAAGGATCTAGAGATACCAGGCAAAGTTGTCTACCTAGATAACACATCAGAGAAGATGTTCTTGGTAACAGAACATGATAGACATGCATATACTTGGAAGAGTGAATTGATTTTCCCTCCACCAAGATCCAATGTTTCCCATGGCCTCCAAGGAGTAGGATCATCCCAAGCTCATGAAGCCCAGAGAGAAAGAAATAGAGAGAGACCTGAGGTAAGTTTTGTACACATTGTGGGTAGAAATAGATTAGGATTTGAAAATGAAAGACCTGAAAGAGAGAGACATCAAGCACATAGGCAACAAAGAGATGAACATGATTTTACATTGCCTAGACCCCGAGAGCACACAAGAACCCTTAGACCCACTCAAGTGATCAAGGCAATGAAGAATTATTTTGACGGGATAGGAGATCCTTATGCTCATGTGGCCGAGTTCAAACAAGTGTTAAGAGCTGAACAGGTTGAGGATTTGTTCACCCAATACGAGGCATTTGGTTTGACTCTTAAGGGCACTGCCTTAGCTTGGTTTCAACCATTGAGTACTTGCAACTATCGCGATATAGGTCAGCTGCTAGACGAATTCATTGTAGAATTTTCCAAGAGTGGTATCAGGCATAACACATCATCTTTGATCCACAGTTTCAAGCAGACACCCCAAGAAACAGTGCGACTAGCAAGTAGAAGGTTCAGACAGTACCTTGAAAGATGCCCTGCTCCAGAGTTACCCACACCATCCAAACAAGTGGCTTTGTTCTTAGATGGCTTATTGAGCACAAAGTTAAGATCATATGTGTACTTGAAAGAGCCTAGATCCATAGAAGAGTGTGTGCGGACGTGCATTAACATAGAAGATAACTTGGGTGAGGAGTTAGGATTGTCCAAACTCTATAAGGATTCTGATAGTTCTACTAGTCATACTTCAAAAATCTCCACGAAAATAGATGAGATAGCTAAGCAAGTTGCCAAGAAGCTGGGAGTCCAAAATAGACAAATGCAAAGAGTCACCTCATTGAACCGATGTTATACCTGCGGAGGGGACTACATGGCTAACGTATGCCCAATGCAAAACCAAAACATTAGAGAAAGGAATGCTCCATATTGCACTATGGAGAGAAAATACACGAACCACACGGCTCAACATTGTTCCTACAATAGGCAGGCTGTTAGACAAACTTATCAGCAACCTTACAACAAGGTAGGTATCAGTATCAATACCAACTGTTGTATTATAAACCACAAAAACAATATCAGGCACCATATAGGCCACAACCAGTCTTAGGAAACCAACCACTAGCTCCTACCAACGTGATTCCAGTCAAGTATGCTACGGGAGAGGAACATCCTAATAGAGCATTGGTGCCACTAACCCCTTGATACCAGATAATGACTCTCATGCTCAGAGTTCAGACTACTCCCATGAAGGTAGTCCACATGCTTATTACACAGAGTCACCTGAACATAGTGAGATTTACCCGTATCAATATGAGGCACCACCTATGGAACAAAATTGGGAACCTGAATACTCCAATGTCATGTACACAAATGCTAACCCTAGGCCCCAATTGAGACAAGTAAGACCACAAGCCCCTAGAGGACCATGTTTCAGATGCCAGGGCGACCATTTCCTTCGTGATTGTCCCCACCCACCATCTCCGAGTCGAGGACAGGCTATCACAATACAAGATTTCTGTCTTGATTGTGGCAAATACCATCTCCCCAGAGATTGTCCAAGAAACCCCTCCAGTGCACCCAAGATTACACCCATTAATGTGGTAGGCTTAGTGGCGGATTCAAGTGCTAGTAGCAGTAATGTGGCTCTTGTACAAGCAGTCACTAGGGCACAAGCCTTAAAACAGGATAAGCCAGCTGAACAATCAGAGTCAAGTGAATCAAGAGAGCCTAGCAAGCGGAAAACAAGAACATGGAAAGATACGAGAGAGAAGGCCAATCGCAAGTGGAATAAAAAGCTATCAGAACTAGAAGAAAGTCTGAAAGAAGCGAAAACAAAAATAAATGACATTGCATCTCAAAGCCCCTAGCATGCTGAAACTCCATCTACTCCACCTCATCCCACCCCACCACCCATTGTAAATAGACCGCAACCAGGGTCTGTTCTTGCAAATCCAATGCTAGAAGGCTTGGACATGATGTTCAAGGCCTACTAGGCTAGACTCCAAGAAGGGCCTACAGTTGCAAACCTAGACAAGAGTTACCCTAGAGTGGATTTAGAGATTGAACGGATGAAAATGTGCATGAAAATGGTAGAACAAGCTCAAGCTATACTTGAGACTAGTCAAAAGTTCAATCAGACAAACTCTGTCAAATCGGATTTGCATTTCCAGGGCTTACTAGAAAGATTAGAGCAGTTGGTAAACAAACCACAAGATTCTTTACCTCCACAGGCTCAACCAGTTGTTGAGAGAAGAAGCTCACCACCAATGGGAGCGTATGTTCCTAATTCCATGGATGTTGGGATACCTCCTTCAATTCAAGAGCACTCTCAAGAGTTCTTGCGGGAAATACAAGAGGAGAAATGGGCCAAGGAGAAGGGAAATTTCCCTCCTATTTGTGAGATTGATGACCTTCATGATCAATTTCCCCAAGACATTCCATCTATTTACGCAGATGAAGCAGAACAACAAGAAGATGAAAGGTTAGATTTTGAATCTAATACCTTAGAAGAACTGCCTCAATTTCCAGGCCCATGGGAATCTGAATCTCTTCAGATCCGAGCTCCCATAATACTGGTCAGACATGAAGACTCAGTGGTCCCAAGGAACACTGATGTCATGAAGAACGCTAAGGTTCAGTGTCATCTCACTGTAGAAGAGCTGCTCAAAGCAAAACCTGAGCTATGGAATCATGTGAAGGATCAGGTTCCAGAACTTGATTCCAATGTGCCAAAATCAGGCTCTAAGCAAAAAGTCCCAGAGATACCTCTAGTCAAATAGGGGACATGTGTGAGGGTGAAGAAGGTAATACTTATCTTCCAATCACCTACCAAAGTTACACAACCAAATCAATCATAGATTCAGGTGCCGGTGTTGCCATTGCGACCACCTCCTTGTGGAAGCAATGGGGAAAACCCACATTAAGACCAACTAGAATGAAGCTTCAAATGACCGACGGTCATTTTGAAAGACCTCTAGGACTGCTTGAAGGGGTATCTCTAACCACTTGTGGTGTAGAGTTTGAGCACAAATTTGCTATATGTGACTTTGAGAAAAATAATGTTTATGAAATGATACTAGGAAGACCCTTCCTACGACAATTGCAAATAGTACAGGATTGGGGAACCAACTCCTTGTACTTACAACACTTAGGGGTCACCACCAAGGTCAATTTGAAGGATTACTCCTTTAGAGATGTACCATCCCTACAATGGAATCCTATCCACAAAGCGAAAGAAGATTCCATCTCTGTGCATTTTGAAAGTTCACCTGACCCATCCTGGTTGCATGAAGATACTCATTTGTGGATGTGCAAGGTCGCAGAGGAAGAGGAAAAATGCTTGAAGGCGAGAGAAGAAGGAACTTCACCAGGAGATAGACCAGTTAGAGACCCAGCCTACACACCGATGATCTTTCCGGATGAGGAATTTGAGCCTCATGGCTGGCCAGAAATCTTAGCCACCATGGACATTGCTGTCAATGAAGAGCAATGGACACCTCATTATGATGAGGTGGGTTATGATATTTCAGTGTTCATGTGTCAGCACCGTTGATTCTTGGGCATTTATCAATTTGGATAGAAGTGTGTCTCGGCTAGCAGATGATATTATTGATGCCTTATCTGGTAGATGTCAAGCACTTGGCATGAACAGGGCATCCACAACTACTATTTCCCCTTACCATGGTAGGAGGGAAGAGCTTGAAGGTCCACAACTTGAGCGATGCTTAACTACTATATGTAAGAGAGCATCCAAGGAGATATCTGCAAAGGGTAGTTTTGGTACACTGCAAATCCTTGTATGTATACTGGATGAGAAGACTCCTGCTTATGGTGAGCTAACGAGAAGATTTGAAACTAAGCTTGGTGTAGTTACCCGATGTCGTTTGTCAAGGAATATAAAGAAATTCAATTCTCAGTATTTGGCAAATGTTGCTTTGAAGAGTGCAGACAGGACCAGGCACTCAAAGAATTTCATCAATGGATCCTCAACACGGACATCCATCAACAATGTCCATCACAAATGTTGGGAGCACAACAGGACAAGATAAACATCGATCGATGATTCACCATGGTAAGTATCTTTTACCTTGGCAACACCATAACCATGATAGATTAGGAAACCTCTTCGTCGGCATACCCTTGAGCACTTAGCTCAAGACCCCAATTTTTGCACCATACTTCTTCCAATGCATTTTCTAAGTAAGCATGTATAGGGCTACATTACAAGGCCATGCACAAGGCACAGATTTTCCTCAATCCATGCACAAACACACTTACCCATCATTCATTATGGGTTATTAGTACTTGGCGTGATTACTATGCACGTCATCTTAAGAAGATCTAGAGGCCATCAATGGTGACTTACAACGACCCAATCATGCTGGAATCCAAGGAAGGAGCGCATACCAAGGGACAACAACTTCCAAAGGCTTTTAGTGAAAAATCGGCTCTTGTTTCTACCGAACAGACACTACCTCTCAAAGCACTACATGGAACAACCATTACAACAAGGGTCTGTCAGGGACGACAGACTCGAGAGGGGGGGGGAGTGTTGAAGCTAAAGGTCAAGGACAAAGCACAAGATCACATCAAAGAGGTGGACACACAAGAAGAAGGATGGGACCTTGTGACACCTTGATTGCTTTGCTTAGCACTCCTCTACACGCCCTAAGCCACACTTCTTGCACACTTTGTCTCACTCTTCCTTCTCTGCGTCGCACACTAGCTGAAAGTCTCCTGGTCTTCTCTCTCCTAGTGTAGACTATGTTCACCTTGCTTAGTCTAACCAAGAATAATGCATGCCTTGAGTTGAGTGTCAGTTCATGTACGTACACTCCTAACTGATATAGTATCTTGGTTCTCACTTTGATATCCCAAGATTATCTCAAAATGTGCATAGCCAAAGACTCCATGTTTTGTCCTGTAGTGACTTTAGGACAAAAAAAAAATTTGTAAATGGGGGGCCATACTTTCACTTTTACGTACTGCTTCCACTTCACATACGTACTACTTCCATATCTTTGTTCGGCTTAATAGTTGCCCACCACCGAATGGGCTCTCCACCTCGAAGAGCTAACATCCAAAACCTGAGTAGAGCATTGCACTTTGATATCTGTGCACACAAACTTCAAAAGGACAATTGAGCACCAAGTCCACTAGGAGCTGGAAATACCAATCACTAGGGAAGGACCAAAACTTGAAATTTTTCATTGATGAAGCAGAAGGTGGAGAATGGAGGGTAGGAAGGATAGGTTATGGAGGGTTGAAGGGTTGAGAGGGATAGGGTAAGGAGGTAAGGGTGGGTCTGGGTAGAAGGATAAGGGTGGGTGGGGGGAGGCGGGGGGAGGGGGAGGGGAGGAATAGGGAGTCCTATAGGAGTAGGGATCTAGAGAGGGCAAAAATGATAAAACATGAAAGCTACATAGGATGCATATAGAAAAATGTGAAACATGTGGGGAAATAAGGTGAGAATATACCATGTGGATCATGTGCAAAATAAAAAGCATGTGAGAAATGGGCATAAAACATGTGCATTTTGACCAGAAGTAGGAGAAAAGTCGGGAGGTTGGTAAAGTTAATGAAAAGTATGAGTCTAGAAGTGTCAAAAGACATAAAAATGATCCCAAGTTTGAAAAAAATTGCCAGCTGAGGTGCAACCTAGAGCCAAAAGCATTTTTTCCATAAAAATAAAAAATGTTTATGCCACACCATACAATAAAATTATCCTATGGTGGGTGGGGCAGGCCAAGGGGGGAAGAGAGAGATTAGGGAGATGGTAGAGGGAGGTAGAGAGAGATAGAGAGGGGAAATTTTTTTGAAATAAATAAAAATTAGCCACCAGGGTGCTTTTTTTGGAAAATATCATAAAATAGTTAAAAATCCAAACAAAATCCAAAAAAAGAAACAAGAAATTTCTCCAAAAAAAACCCTAAATTTCTAGACCAGTTATCTGATGGAGAGTTTTAATCTCCAAAAGAACAAGCTACTCTTTTAATTAGAGCACCTCTATAACAAGAGTAACTCAAACTTTCACCAATTTTAGAGGATCAATGATTAATTATGAAGATTCTGAAAAATCTGTGAAGGAGATGACTACACAGAAAGTCTGTTGCACATATCTTTCTCATTACCTTATCAATTGTGTAAAGTTTTTTATGAAACTTTGCACAATGTGTCGTCTACAGTTTGCACACCTTCTCCAAGTTGAATCATTCCAAAAGATTCAGTATAACTTGAGAAATGAACTCAACAAGTTACCTATGTCTAAAACTGCTCTTCTGAGAAGTCGATTTAGACACCTATAACTTTTAACACTTGGTTCTCTCAATCTAGAACCCGTTTATGAAAATGCTTTTAGCCATAGATAGTTTACCTTCCAACTTAAAGATTGAGGGCTTGCTTTCTCAAAACTTTACACTGTGGAAGGAGAACTGACCAAAACATTAACATCAAATTTTGTGCCTCCTCCAACTGCTCATGTTTCCATTTACACATGTAAATGTTCCTACACTCAATTCTCTCAGCCTGATCACAATTAGAAATTGAAAATTCATACAGAGGTCAATCAACTATCAAATTAGACTTCTACAAAAGAATTTCACAAAAGATGATCAACATAGAAGGAGAATACTCAGAAAGATCGGGCGCAACATTTTCTATTTCTGAGAAAATTTACATCTGAGTAATGAGAGAGAGTCTATTCACTTCTAGAGTATCTAATAACATCTAATTCTCTTCCAAACTTGTTCTTACATAATCTCTCTACTTTGCCCCGACATTCTCTTTGTATATATAGGCAAATTTTTACAAACTCATGACCATACAAAAGTATATGATGATCTGACTCTAAAATAATGTACATATGTATACACATCTTTATCTCCTGGATATATACTTCCTCCATGCTTCATAACTTGAACTTTTCTTCATTCCTTGACTTCCAAACCTTCATTAAAACTTCAATTGTTGATTTCCCTGCACCAACAGCTCCCCCTCAATCATCAATTGAGGTTTTATCTATCTTCTTTATGCCTGCCATGTCTTTGAATCTTTGTAGCTTTGGTCCATCCAAGCTTTTGGTTAGCATATCTGCTATCTGATCTTTTGTTGAAGTATGTATGACTTCAATCTCTTTATCCATCACCTTCTCTCTTAGAAAGTGATACTGAATCTCAATATGTTTAGTCCTAGCATGAAACACAGGGTTAGCAGCTAAATACAATGAACTCATGTTATCTCCATAAATAGTGGGTGTACTCTGAATAATGTCAAAACTCTTCATAAGAGTCTTAAGCCATATCACTTCCTTTGCAGCTTCAACCATACAAAGCTCTCTTGAGCTTGCACACATGATTTGGATACCTTCCATCTCTGAATCCTTGTGGTTGCTCCATGAAAACATCATCTGAAATATAACCATTTAAAAAAGCATTCTTCACATCTAATTCACATAATTTCCAACCTTTACATGTAGCAATAGGTATGAGTGTCCTGATAGTTGTCATCTTTGCCATAGGACTATAGGTCTCATCATACTATACCATAAATCTGAGATAAACCCTTCACAACAAGTCTAGCTTTATACCTAGATACACTTCCATATACATACCTTTTTGTCTTATAAACCCACTTGCATCCGATGATCTTCTGGCTATTTGGTTTAGGAACCAACTCCCATGTCTGATTCTCCATCAATGCATCATATTCTTCCTGCATAGCTTTCTCCCAATTTTCCTTACCTTTTGCCTCTTCATATGTAGAAGGATCTTCATCTTCCTTTATCATATAAGCATAATCTTTTGTAGCCAAAAAAGAAGTGTCATAGGTATACCTTGTAGGTTGCCACTTGTGTCTTGATGACCTTCTAAGTTCTCCACTCTTTAAGGTTTCTGGTTCATCACACTCAGGATCAAATCTTGGCATTCCTTCAACTTCAACCTGTACTTCATTATTCTCCTCTTCATCAAATATCTGAAACTTTCATTTACCTTTCTTTTGATTCACAACTTCTTCATCACCTGCATTAATATTGATTGTACCTGCATACCAAGTACCTTGCTCATCAAATGTAACATCCTTTGATACAAGGAATTGTTTTGTGGATGGACTCCACAACCTATATCCCATCTTCTTATCATCATAACCAATGAATACATACTTTTCAGCTTTAGGTTCCAATTTGTGCCTTAATTGTGATGGCACATATGCATATGCCAAACATCCAAATACTTTGCAATGGTCTAATGTAGGTCTCTTACCCCACCATGCCTCATATGGTGTCATACCCTGCAAAGCTTTACATGGCAACCTATTAACCAAATAAGTAGCTATGTTTACAGCCTCAGCCCACAAGTAATTTGGGCAATTTTTCTCCTTCATCATGGATCTTTCAAACTCAACAAGAGTTCTATTTCTTCTCTCTGCTACACCATTTTGTTGAGGAGAGTACCTGCAAGTAACCTCTCTCTTTATACCTGCATTCCACAAGTAATCACTGAACTCATTAGAGAAATACTTTCCCCCTCCATCTGACCTTAGTCTCTTCAACTTATGACCTGTAATTCTTTCAGCATACACATGATAGTGTTTAAATGTATTGAATACCTCTGACTTATCTTTGATTACATAGATAGTGATCCATCTGGTAGCATCATCAACGTAAATCACATAATACCTTGAAACATTGATACTAAAATCTTTTGATGGTCCCCACACATCTGTGTGTACCAATTCAAACTTCTCTGAATACATAAAACCATGCTTGGAATAAGATTGCTTATGAGCCTTACCTAATTGACATGCCTCACATCTGTATGTCATATGTTGACCTGCAACATTAGGCAATCCAAGCACTGAACCATTGTTAACCATATCTTTTATACCTCTTTCATTGAAATGTCCAAGCCTCTTGTGCCAAAGATCTAACTTAGAGATCTTATGCCCTCCATAAGTGAACAAGGCATGACCAGCATTACCTTGAATCTTCAATGTGAACAATCTTCCTTCTTTCTTACCTGAAACAATCTGTTTATACCCATTGCTAGGGTCTTCCACAAACACTCCTTCATTAGTGAATCTAACTTCATAACCTTTTTCAACAATTTGTCCTACACTTATCAGATTCTTAAGAATTGTAGGAACATACAAGACCTTACTCAAGAGGGTGCTACCATCCTTGGCCTTCACTGATCCAATTGACTTCACATTGTGCTTTGTATTGTCACCTGTTTGAACCACATGATTAGTTATCTTATTCTCCAAATCAGTCATCAATGCTATGTTACCACTCAGGCGATTGCTACACCCTGAGTCAATGTAGAAGACTCTTTGGTCTTCACTTTGCCTTTCACAAGTTGCATTCATTATCAATGTTGAATCCTCCTTCTGATCTGAAGCATAATTGTAGTAGGTATTGTTGTATTGTTGACTTTGGAATCCTCTACCTGCATTTCTTCCAAAGTAACCTCTACTACCTCTACCTCTGAAATTACCTCTTTGATTTCCGCCACCTCTTCCTCTTGAATTAAAATTCTGATTATATCCACCATTACTCTGAGTATTATGCCAACAATCATTAGCTAAGTGATTTGTCTTACCACAAATCCAGCAAGCTTTAACTCCATCTTTATTACTCCTGCCTCTTCCTCTACCTTTGCCACCTCCTCTTCCTCTTAGGAAGTTGGCTTGACTAGTTGTGCCTTCATCTTCATTTGCTTGTTGCTTTCCTTTGCTATTTTTCTTCTTATCCTTTGAATACATTGCATGACCTGCACTTTTGTCCCCTTCACCTTTGACATCCTGCTCAAAGGTTAACATATGTCCTAGCAACTGATTTAAGTCAGAAGTAAAATGATCAAGTGATAATTCAGTAGACAAAATGAATGGCTTCCATTTGTCATCACCTCTCAACCCTGTGAGGATTTGCCTTACCAATTTATCCTCCTCAATGTCTTCATCAACTGCACCTAATGCATCTGCAATGTCCTTCATCCGTGTTACATAGTCTGAAATGGATTGAGAAGCCTTCTTCTTGAAAGTGGTAAATTCTGCCCTCAAAGATGCCTTCCTTGACTTTGTGGTGTTTTGAAAATGCTCCTCCAAAGCATTCCATATATCACTTGCACCTCTAATGTGAGGTAGCAAATAGTCATTGACTACCAATATAGATAATGCTCCTAGCTTGAGCATCTCTCTTCATCCAATTCTTCAAGTCTAATAGTTCTTCCCTAGTTGGAACACTAGGATCTCTGAACTGCAGCTTTTCTTCTTCACCTGTAATATAAGCTATCAAGTCTTTGCTCATAAGATGAGCTTCCATCCTCATTGACCATGCTGGATAGTTCTCTCTATCCAATTTCTCTATTTGAAGAGAATCTCCCATCCTTTCTTCACCTGTATATTGATTTCTTCAAACTTTATGAGTAATAGATGTACCTTTACTTCGATTAATGTTCCTTTTGTCTTCCTTGATGTCGTATGACCTCCTTCTCAAGCTTTTTCCTCAAGCTTTCACCTTTTGAACCTTCAGATGTTGAATTCTTTGCACGTGCAGCAGTCGGAGTCCTCCTTCCTTCAATTCTGATGCTTCCAGCTCTGATACCACTGATGCAGAGTTTTAATCTCCAAAAGAACAAGCTACTCTTGTAATTAGAGCATCTCTATAACAAGAGTAACTCAAACTTTCACCAATTTTAGAGGATCAATGATTAATTATGAAGATTTTGAAAAATCTGTGAAGGAGATGACTACACAGAAAGTCTGCTGCACATATCTTTCTCATTACCTTATCAATTGTGTAAAGTTTTTTATGAAACTTTGCACAAAGTGTTGCCTACAGTTTGCACACCTTCTCCAAGTTGAATCATTCCAAAAGATTCAGTATATCTTGAGAAATGAACTCAACAAGTTACCTATGTCTAAAACTGCTCTTTTGAGAAGTCGATTTAGACACCTATAACTTTTAACACTTGGTTCTCTCAATCTAGAACCCGTTTATGAAAATGCTTTTAGCCATAGATAGTTTACCTTCCAACTTAAAGATTGAGTGCTTGCTTTCTCAAAACTTTACACTGTGGAAGGAGAATTGACCAAAACATTAACATCAAATTTTGCGCCTCCTGCAACTTCTCATGTTTCCATTTACACATGTAAATGTTCCTACACTCAATTCTCTCAGCCTGATCACAATTAGAAACTGAAAATTCGTACAGAGGTCAATCAACTATAGACTTAGACTTGTACAAAAGCATTTCACAAAAGATTCAACACAGAAGGAGAATACTCAGAAAGATCGGGTGCAACATTTTCTATTTCTGAGAAAATTTACATCTGAGTAATGAGAGAGAGTCTACTCACTTCTAGAGTATCTAATAACATCTAATTCTCTTCCAAACTTGTTCTTACATAATCTCTCTACTTTGCCCCGACATTCTCTTTGTATATATAGGCAATTTTTTACAAACTCATGACCATACAAAAGTATATGATGATCTGACTCTAAAATAATGTACATATGTATACACATCTTTATCTCCTAGATATATACTTCCTCCATGCTTCATAACTTGAACTACTTCCAAACCGCCATTAAAACTTCAATTGTTGATTGCCCTGCACCAACATTATCCCACTTAAAACCATAGATAGCTTCCTTTTTTCCTCTATTTTATCAAGCAAATGACTTTGAAAAAAGATGAAAAATTATAGAAAAAAATCAAAAAAATCTTAAAGAATTTCCAGAAAATTTTTCATGCAAAGGGTCATGAAATGGCTTCTAATTTTCATAAAAACCCAAATGATAAGCATGAAAATGGATAAAAACTAATAAAATTTAAGCAAAAAATGGTACGAGAAGGCTATGTACAACATGGACAGATTTTGCAAGCTTTAGGTGATGCAGAAATCTTCACTTGTGCTGATGATAGGCCTTGAGCCTTGATATGATGACTAATTGAAACTCTCTTTGCCCTCCATAATCTCCAATTGTACTGCACTTCATTTGATCTATCTTCCTTTTGGGCACACTGACCATTTGACAGGGCCACCCTAAATCTTTCATTGGAATAATATCTCCCCCATACTCCATCTTTTGTATCTCTATTTCAGCTACTGTGTGACAATATGTAAAATTTCATTTTTACTATTCTAGCTTCTTCAGCCAATGGAATCCTCTCTTCTCAAAGACTTCCAGGTACTCCTTCCACATCCTTGTAAAGCCCAACACTTACTACCATAAAAATTGACATAACAGATGATATCCATACTAGTATCCATAACAAAGTGGCCATTGATATAGGTTCCAAGTAGCTTCATTAAGTGTAGTTTCTTCACTTCAATTGAGCTTTCCCCTAAGGGGAACACTGTTACATGGGCTAACAAACTCTCTTATCCTATAATGGGAGTTGGAAAGATCATTTTGACTACTACTAATTGTAGTTCTTTTATATTGTCATATACTTCATATGTGTTAGAGATCAAGAAAAATCTGTTACGAATTTCATATAGGGCCAAGATTGGCTTGGTAATCAAATTTATCAATGAAAAATGTACAATTAATGATCTCTCAAATGTTGATGTTACCATCCCTTCTGGCATTTTATGACATGGGTTGTATAAGCTCATACACTATGCAAAATCTATGAATGATTCGTCATGTGCAGTTCATGATTCTTAAGCTAACTCAGATGCAAAGCTATTATATGCACTCTTTTTCCATTTGAATTAACCTATTTTTCTACACCTATAGAAATCCAAAATGGCGTTCTCTTTTCTCAAACTTGAGGCACCTTTGAAACATTTCTATGAAGGCTGTATTTTGGGCAAAATGCAGCATTCTTCCTTCCCAAAAGATGGTCGAGCTTGGATTGAACATAAATTGCAGCCTGTTCACAGTCGTGTGTATGGTCTTACACAGGCACCTTCACTTGGGAATCACCTATACTTCCTGAATTTCATTAATGACTTTCCAAACATGCATGGGTTTGTCCATTGAAAGAAAATTTTGAGGTTTTTATGTGCTTTAAGGATTTCATGGTTATGGCTTGTTATTTTTCAACATGTAAAATGGGCACCCTCCATTCTGATGGAGGGGGGAGTATATGTCTTCTAAGTTTAATGCATTTTTTACTAAGCATGGGATAACACATCAATGTTCATTTCCATATACACCTCAACAAAATGGAGTTGTTGAAAGGAAGAACAAATATCTCATGGAAATGGTGAGGTGTATGGTCAATAGTCAAGGGCTTCGCATAGTCACAAGCCATCTGTTGCTCATTTGTGTGTTTTTGGTTGTCTGCCAAATGCATGAATGCCTAAACAAAAATGATGAAAATGTGGATGATAAAGTAATGAAATGCATTTTTGTTGGGTAGAGTTGTCAAAGAAAAGGCTATTGTCTGTATCATCCACACATTAAACACATTGTGGTTAGCCGCGATGTTGTTTTTGTGGAAGATGGGTTCATCCCTTACTTTCATCTACCAAGGGGATATAGGTTAGCTCAAAGGATGTGTATCACACTTTTCTTCCTCTTTTTACAAGTGGACAATCAAGTGCTATTCCAAATGAGGAAATTTTTGAGCTTTTACACGTTTCAAAGGATAGCACATCATTCCATTTCTTGTTCACATTCACATGGTGGACTTGTTGATGAGAGGTTTGACATACAAGAGGAAAAACTATGCCTAAATGGCTGGTGCAGACTTTGAGAGATAACAAATTTCATGCACCTTTATCATATCCTACTCATTTTGTCTCTCATAGTGTCTCCAAATTGCTATGCAATGGTTGTCCCTAATCTTTGTGATGCCAATGAGACTATTTCTTGTGATGAACCATCAAAATTAGAAAACTAGATGGATGGCATGCAATAAGAATACGATGCTTTTATGAAGAATGGTACTTAGTATTTATCTGATTTGCCTCTAGGGAAAAAGCCCATTAGAACTAAATGGTATACAAATTGAAATGTAAGCACGATGGAGCACTTGATAGGTAGAAAGCTAGGATTGTTCCCAAAAGTTATGCTCAAGAGAAGGGCATTGATTTTTGCACTTAAAACTCATGTCAAATGTCAAATTGTTCATAGCATTTTTGCACATGTCAAATGACAATTGTTCATAGCATTTTTGCACTTAAAACTCATCATGGTTAGAATTTAGATCACTTGGACATTAAAATGACGTTTTGGAATGGCGATTACATGAAGAAGTGTATGTATTTGAGCCCTATGGTTTTGTGGAGAAAGGGTATGAAAGCAAAGTGTGTAGATTGAAAAAGGCATTATATGGTTTGAAGCTACCACCATGTGCTTGGTTACATGCCTAGTTTCTAGCACATGATTTTGAGAACAATTCAACTGAGAGAAACTTATATGTTAAGCATGCACATGGTGTATGTTTGGTCATTTTTGTATATGTTGATAATATGATAATCACTAGACCTAATCAAAAGCATATTTTTGAATTTTTGCTTGATTTGCATGCCTCTTTTGAGATGTCGTAATCAGGGCGTTCGAGTCATTATTTGGGCATTCCATTTATGCAAGTTGATGGGGGAATAGCTTTGTCTCAAAAAATATGTCTTCATGATGTGGCAGATGCATTTGATGTTGTTCTCTACCAGCTGGAGGGTTGAATGCTTGATTTACTTGTGCATAATGTGGCTTGATATTTAGTTTGTTGTCTCTCAAAGGAGAAGGTTATACATTGCCCAAGTTTCAAGCATTGGAACTAGTTAAACACATATTTTTCTACTTGAGTGGTACCCAACTACTTGGATTTTAATCCCAATGGGGTATCATTATGGTGAGATTTACATGCTTTTTTTTACTTGGACTAGGTTGGTTGGTATGATATCCATGTGTTCATTAGGTTTTTACATCATGCTTGTCAGCTTATGCATATCTTGGTTGAGCAAGAAGTATCTTACTATGGCGACTTCTAGTTGTGAGGCTGAGTATAGGGTATCTTTCATTGCAACTATTGAGTGCATGTGGCTCAGATTCCTTTTGCTTGAATTGGGTGTTGGTCAGTCTTCTGCCATCATCATCTTTACTAACTAATATGAAGGTTTCAAAAATGGGTGTTTGAAATACAATTTATCATAGAGTAAGCGAGTACATTTTTTTAATACAAAATAAGTATACAAAATTGTTTGATATCCAATTGGTCATTCAAATAGACGTAATGGTATATTGATTTCCTATCCTTTTTCTTGGGGAAGAATATATATGCAAAACAACCAGATTCACATGAATGAAAAATAGATGTCTTGCAATCATGTAAAGCGTCATGAGAAGAGATAGCCTACAAATTTAAAAGTGGCAACACCTCAGAGCATCAAGCCGAAGACGTTTTATTTTACTATAAACTATACACTTTGTTGTAGCTATACAAAACATATTTAAATTTAAAAGATATATCCCTACACATTTAAAAATTTCTAGTCATAAATATGAGTTGTTTGAACCGTAAAACCACTTTCGTCTTTCTTTTAATAAAGAGACGTATTGATGCCTAGAAAAAGCCATTAGTAAAGTTTCCAAATAATAATGCTTGAACTCAAATTTTTGCTCATATCTCTCACTATACCATGTTCTAAAATTAGTGATATTTAATTCCACCCATCATAGATCCCTAGAAACCATTTCTAGAAGTTACCTCAAGTTCAGTAAAGGGGACATCATACCAAGACTTTGAAGGTATGAAAATCTAGAAAAGTATTGATATCGAAATTGTGCATGTCAAAATTTTTCGTATGAATATGACTAGGAGCCTTAAATTACTCACTATATATATATATATATATATATATATATATATATATATATATATATATATATATATATATATATATATATATATATATATATATATATGAAATGGTGGCCTTATATAGTCCCTATGATAAACTGCTAGGAGCAATAATGTTATAACCATCAAACGGACCATGAAACCTACACATGGATTCAATAAGTTTCCTTGAAATAACAATATGGGGCAATGCTTATATGAGGCAAAAGTTAGTTCTTATCTTGTTGACTTCTAAATTCATGTAAGGATATGAATTTACTAACACAAAGAGTAGTAAAATAATAAGTGAAGAGGAGTTCTTTTTACATTTGAGCTTTTTTGCATTAGGCTAAAGTGAAGTGAAGAAACTATTCCATGAAATGTCTTTGGTTGTATCACATCATAGTAGAAAACTTATATGTATTCCTAGGACATACTATAGTTGTGGGCCCTCAATGAGGGATCATATCTAGAGACAATGCACAAATCCCATTATTTATTATACAGAAGATTAAGGCACTCAAAATTACAAAAATAGGAATCTACAATGTGCATTGTATTCATCCCTATACGATATTGAAGTACGTATATTGGAGTTAAGATTGATATTATCTGATCAAATAGAGCCCGGAACCAAAAACGATTCGTGATGAAAATGTAAATGGATATGGAAGAGGGGGGCAGAGACAATAATGCATGGCTCGAGTTAATTATCAATGTGGAGGGGGGCAGAGGCAATAATGCATGGCTCGAGTTAATTATCATTGTGGTTGGCTTGAGGCAATAATGCATGTCACATGTGGAACATACACATGATGGGACAATGAGTGACATATGTTGGTACAAAACAGTCCAAGCCTACATACGTGAACAATTATCATTTATCATATATAGTCACATATGACTATCCCTTGTAAAAGTCACTTTACCTTTTATCGCTGTAAAAGTGCCTATGTTTATTGCACTACTCTCACATGGCATTAGGAGGAATCATACTTGGTAGATGATTGATGAGAGAATAAATCCTATAGTTTAGGACTCACTTTATGGTGAGAATTTAAATTTGAATTCAAAGCTTGGCTCCAACTTCAACTATAAAAGAGGATCAAAATGGTTCGCATGATGGAGCTTGATTATGAGATCATTTGAGAGGGATACTTTGTGATTAGTGATGTTTATCCATAGCTCCTTCACTATTCTCACATTGTGCAATTGAATATTGCCAATGTCATTGTATTTCTATGTGATCTAATACATATACATTGATTACATCTCTACTTCACTTCTCTGCTATGATCATCTCAGAAGAGTGAACTTCTCATATCTTTTTATAAGTGCATAGTTGATCATTTGATGTGATTTAAAGTGTTATAGACTCTTCATATAGTTTATTCCATAGATACAAAGTCTCATTATCTTTTATTTTCTCAATCTCAAGATATCATCATATTTTTGCTCACTGGTCTGCATACTCAAGCACCCTGTAAATGTCGGGATAGACCCTTTACTTGCTAAGTATTATTCTTAGTGTATATTCCATCTTTTTTATTGAAGTAACTCATGATTGGTAGCTATCTAAGTTAATTAGATACCACCAAAAGGAATTTGGCTAATTGCTAGCAGGTTGAGAGCACTGTTCATTCTACTAAACATGTTCAAAGACTAAAATAGCAAGTCTATGATCTTGGTTCCACTTTCTACTCATATGTTTTTATCCATTGATTAGAGGATCATGTTGAAAAGCACATAGGTGATTAATTGTGATCATTAGGAATCTCAAGGGGCCTACTACACTCTCCACAACTTGTTCTTGGTTGGTGTGAAATAGGGTTTAGCAACACCACTTTATCTCTAAAATCTATCCATCATCTCTTCAATAGTGGTATCAGAGCAACAACAAGCAAGATGGGAGATGGATTTCCATCATTCATTGACAAACTGGACAGAAGCAACTATTCAGCATGGTCACTAAGGATGCAAGCCTACCTCCAAGGAAGAATCTTATACGGATATATCTCAGGAGATGAAGAAATGCCAACATTCAAGAGCAAACATCAACCTACAAAGGAAGAGCAAGAAAGGCTAACTACATGGTGTGCAAAGGATGCTCTTGCCAGGTGTTATATACTTAACCCAATATCTGATTTCTTATTACCTCACATTAGGAATTGCAAGACCTCCCAAGAGAGTTGGGAAGTACTTTCTTCATACTTCTCATCAAATACAAGGGCTAGGAAGAACCAACTATGGATGGAGTTTAAAACCATGAAAAAGCAACCAAAGCAAAGTGTAGCTTACTATGTAACCAAGATGAAGGATGTGGCTGACCAGCTTGCAAGCATAAGAGAAGAGATGGAAGAGGATCAGATAGTAAGGCAAATCATAAATGGCATCAAAGCTGATGATAAGTGGGATTCCTTCACCACAACAATGGACCTTTATATGAATATGCAAATACCTGACCTCAACACATTGATGGGGCAACTCCTCACACATGAGAAAAACCTCAACAAGAATGGAGACAACTCTAGAGGTAACCAATCTTTTGCCTCTTATACGGATCGAAATAAAAGTAAGGATAAAGGTAAAGGCAAAAAGAATGAAGAAGAGGCTAGTACCTCTCAAATGAACTTCACAGGTAGATGAAGAGGTACTAGAGGAAGGGGCAAACTTGGACGAAAACAAGGTAGGGGGAGATCTTAGAACACTTAACCTTGCAATATTTGTGGCCTAACCAATCACACCACAAAAGAATGCTTCAAGAACACAAGGAATCAAAGAGGATGATGCTTCCATAGAGGAGGCTATGGACAATCCAAAGGTAGGTTCAACAATGGAGGAAGCAACTATCATCACAAGTACAACCAAGGCAACAACAATTATCAAGGAGGCCTTAGGAATAGAAGAGATTATAACAACTACACAAAGACCAAGAGGATTCTCTACTCATCATGAACATGAAATCCAAGCAAGGTAAAGATGATGAACATCTTTTCTATATTGATTCTGGGGCTGAAAAACATACACTTCTTCATGCAAGTCACCATTCAGAAATGTTGTTTTAATGTCCAACTGATGTACATTCCAACCATGATGGGCTGCAAGTGCACAAATGCTCCGAACAGTAGTCATATGGCATTTAGGTGCGAAGGTTTCATCAAAATCAATGCCTCTTTCTTGTGCATAGCCCTTTGCAACAAGCCTAGCCTTATACCTGTCAACTGTACCATCAGGTTTACGCTTCAGCTTGTATACCCACTTAGTGCCAATGGCCTTCTGGCCAGGAGGCAAGTCACATAAAGACCATGTACCATTCTTCATTATAGCATCATATTCAGATTGCATAGCAGCCATCCAATTTTCTGAATTCTATGCTTCATCAAAAGAAACAAGCTCATTCTCATCACAGAGACTAGACGCAGCCATAGCATAGCAATCTGATGCAAAGGAGGCACTATGAGAGCCTGAACGAGCGAAGGTGCATCTAATTTGCTGTCACGCAAAGTCTGCACTAACCATTTTGGCATACTTTTTGCCTGCTCAATATCAGCTCTCTCATCAACAAGTGCATCATGTAAATCTGCATCAGAAATGGAATGATCTGCATCATCATATGAAACCTGCAAAGGCTGAGAAGTTGCCTCATTAGGACCAGCACTAGACTGTCCACCTGTAAAAAGAGGCATCAAAGTATCATACATGTCTTTGGAGCTAACAGATGTCTCCTTAGTACATGAAAGCAATGGCTGAATAGCATCTTCCACAAAGACAACATCACGGCTAACCAGAATGCATTTAGTTTGTGGATGATACAAACGATAGCCTTTACTTTTAGAACTGTACCCAACAAAAATACATTTTACTACCTTATCATCCAATTTTCTGCGATGTTGTTCAGGCACTAGTGCATATGCCAAACAACCAAAAACATGCAGATGAGCAACATATGGCTTGCGGTCATGCCAAGCCTCATATGGAGTGATAGACTGCAGCGCTTTAGTGGGACACCTATTCAATACATATACTGCACACATGACAGCCTCAAGCCAGAAACTATGTGGTAAAGCCTGACTCTTGACCATGCACCTCGCCATCTCCATGAGTGAACTGTTCTTTCGTTCAACAACTCCATTCTGTTGAGGTGTATACGGCACTGTACACTGGTGTTTTATCCCATGTTCAACCAGAAATGCATTAAAATCAGAAGACATATATTCCCCCCCTCGATCAGAACGGAGGGTGCCCATTTTACATGCTGACAGATTTTCAGCCAAAACCAAAAACTGTTTAAAGCACATGAACACTTCGGACTTTGCCTTCAATGGATATACCCATGCATGCCTGGAAAAAATCATCAATGGAAGTCAGGAAGTAAAGATAGTTTCATAAAGAAGGTGTTTGTAGAGGACCACAGACATCACTATGTACAAGCTGCAATTTCTGTGTAGCCCAAACTGAACCATCTTTTGGAAAGGAGGAACGCTGCATTTTGCCCAAAATACAGCCTTCACATACATGTTTTCCAGGTGCCTCAAGCTTGGGCAAAGAAGACACCATATCAGATTTCTGCAGGCGTAGCAAACTAGCAAAATTCAGATGACCAAAGCGTGCATGCCAAAGCTTTGCATCTGACATAGCCTGAGAATCATGAACTGCACATGCCGAATCATTCACAGATCTTTCATAGTCTATGAGCTTATACAGCCCACGACATAAAATACCAGAAGCAATAATAACATCGCCATTTGACAGATCATGAATCGTACATCTGTCATCAATAAATTTCACAACCAAGCCAATCTTGGCTAATGAGAAACTGATAACAAATTCTTCTTGATCCCTGGCACAAATAAAGCATCTGACAAGGTGAAAGAACTACCATCAGCAGTAGTCAGAATGATCTTACCAACTCCCATAACAAGATAAGAGGAGTTGTTGGCACATGTGACAGTATTCCCTGTAGGGGCAGGCTCGAGTGAAGAGAAGAAACTACGATGCGAGGTAATATGTTTGGTCGCCCCACTGTCAAAGTACCAAACATCTGAGTCCACTGCAGACATGCACTGCTCATGAGAAGATGGGTCAAAACTGCAAACAGTAGTAAACGCCCATTCTTCTTCCTACACAAGATTAGCAGACTCTATTTTTGGTGTAGAGGCTTCTGCAACAACCATTCCAGCCTCCTTTTTCTTTGCCTCTTTTGTAGCCAGTTTTGGACAGTTCTTTATGATATGATCATTCCCTTTACAGTACTTGCAAAACAATTTCTGCTTTTCTGATTTCTTCTCATCTTTATCCTAGTTCTTCGAATGTGCGGCATTTGCAGATTTCTGCTTACTAGTAGAAGAGCTCCATTTTCATTTGCCCTTCTGACTAGCCAGGAAAGCTTGATCTGCAACACGCATAATGGACCTGTTCTGCCTGGACTGATCTTCCTATAACAGAACAGAAACTAACTCCTCAAATGATAAGGCATTCGGATTGCCTTTCATCATCAACCGAAGAGTAGAAGCAAAACTCTGATATGAATCAGGAAGACCATTCAGAACGGTCTGCACAAGTGAGCTATCTGGTATAACCTCATCAGCAGAAATCAACTGTTCCTTCAAATCTTTGATCTTCGTTAGGAAATTGTCCATAGAATCACCTTCATTCATGTGCTCACTCTCCAACTGTTTTCGGAGGTAAGCAACACGAGCCTCATTCCTAGCTTGGTACAATGTGGTAAGTGTATCCCAAGCATCCCTAGCTGTTCTGCAAGAGCGAATGTGAGGAATAATGGCACGTTTGAGAGACAAAGCTATCAATGCATGTGCTTGGGCATCTCTGCCATCCCAGCGAATTTGCTCTGCAATAGGTGCAGCAGAAACAACAGCACGAACAAGAATCTGCACAATATCATCTTCGACACCATCTTCATCAGCTCCAGCACCTGTATTCGTAGTACTTGTTGTTACAAGTGTAAGAGGACGTCTTTCAACACCCTGCACAATGTTCCACAATCCTTTTGCAACCAATACATGTCGCATCATATAAGCCCATAATGGGTAGTTGGTAACATCCAACTTATCCTCAACAGCCAACATACGGAATACATCACTGCTTTCAGCCATGGCCGGTGACTAAAATACCTTGATGCAGAAAATTGACTGTATCTCAGAAAGTTGAACGGAACTACCCAGACGAGTTCTGCTAAACCTGTAGTAGATTTCGAGACGCTTATACTAGCGAACAGAAACAAGTATATACCTTTGGCACAAAAAGACGAAATAGCCTGCACAAGCACTGCGATAGTGCGTTCGGAGGCCGAAACGAGCTCAGATCGCGATTTCGGCACCACAAAGCGAAGCAATTTTGATCTCGGAAACACCCTAAGTATGTTCACCAAAATTTGTACGATTCTGAGACTGCAAACAGAGGAGTATCGACGGCGCCCTAGATGAAGCGACGACCTGCTAATTGTTGGAGATAGATGTCTGCGGAAGCATGCGAACAACACAAGGAAGAAGAAGAAGCTTGGAGCACAAACACACAATACTAAAATGTATTACTAGAGAATGTACAAAGATAAGTAGCCCATTAGGGCAATAGGCGTATATACAAGCCGAGGGAAAAAAACCTGCTAAAGAGGGAAACCCGGCGGTCCTAGTGTGTTCGCACACATCACTACCTAAATATATCAACATAAATGTCCAAATAGACCCTTTACTTGTTAAGCATCATTCTCAGTGTATATTCCATCTTTTTTATTGAAGTAACTCATGATTGATAGCTATCAAAGTTGATTAGATACCACCAAAAGGAATTTGGCTAATTGCTAGCAGGTTGAGAGCATTGTTCATTCTACTGAACATGTGCAGAGACTAAAATAGCAAGTCTATGATCTTGGTTCAACTTTCTATTCATCTATTTTGATCCATTGATTAGAGGATCATGTTCCAAATCACATAGGTGATTAATTGTGATCATAAGGAAGCTCAAGGGGGCTACTACATTCTCCACAAATTGTTCTTGGCTGGTGTGAAGCAAGGTTTAGCAACACCATTTTATCTCTCAAATCTATCCACGATCTCTTCAACAACACAACTATTGGTATAGGCATAGCTTAGATTTATTGTGGACTAGGAATAGACAATCCAACGATAGTGTGACAATAGTGGGATAAATTTTAGTATCGACATGAAATGGACATGTCCATTAAGTTTTGAATTTTTGGACCTTAGCCAAGAATTTATCACCCTCTCTTTCTAAAAATATGACTTTTTAAATGAGGAACTTTTGAATAATCAGCACCAAAAATAATTTCCACCCCTTTATCCGAAAACCCAACAAGGATCAATATCCCTCATACTGAATCCACACTTGGTTGAGCTAAAAGCTAAATCCAATGGCAGCAAATTCCTGGCAAGTCCTCACTTTTAAGATTGATCTTCCTATTAAAGGCCATTTTGACTCGTTCAAAATAGATATTTTCAAAAATTTTATTCCCAATAACAAATAGTGGGATAATGTTTTTCTTACATTCGACAAATAATAGTGGGATAAAATAATAAGAATTTTCTTTGTCGTTTGACAAGTTCTATAGGATGCTTTTCATGATACATACACACATACAAGCGTGCACACACACACACACACTATATATATATATATATATATATATATATATATATATATATATATATATATATATATATATATATGTGTGTGTGTGTGTGTGTAAGTATGTATGCCTGAGTGTGTATGTGTCATGACAAGCATACACATACATACAGTGTGTATATATCATGACAAGCATACACATACATACAGACACGCACACACAAACATACATACATAGGTACATACATACCTACGTACATACAAACATGAGTGCATACATATATACGTGCATGAATGCATGCGCACATACATACATGCATACATACACTATGCACGTTTAATTTGGTTGAGACTTGAAGATCGTCTCATTGAGGGACACTCATTGTTGCGTACTGCTATTTTTAGGAGAACCTTTAATGAATAACCATTCTTTTAATACTTTAGATATCATCCATCATTTTTGTAAAAAGGGTCATTCAAAGTTGATCATTCTTTTTGTGCTTTACATTAACATGCATTACTTTTGTGAAAAAGTTGTTGAACAACTCTTTAGTTATAGTTCATTTGTTTAGTGGGTTAATTATTCTTCACTATTTTTGTGAAAGAAATCATTGGTAGATATTCATTTCCAAAACTGCTTAGGAATGCATTTTTGTAAGGCAATTTTTTTTTTTTGAGAGTACAATGAATTTGGAAAGACAAACACACCTGACCTCATAAGGTAGAGGCACCCATCTAGGAGAACTTTGAGGCATCCAGCCCCGGGTGGGACTTGAACCCTGGCCATCTGCCTAGGAGTACAATGCACATCCGCTAAACCACGACCACAGGATTTTTGTAAGACAGTTGATACTCGATCATTGTGATTATACAAACGTTTTTTGTACAGAGAATTTCTCTTCTAGTTAACTAGTTTTGTTCATTTGCTCTGCTTTTTGTAGAGAGAATTTCTCTTCTTCTTAGCTAGTTTTGTTCATTTGCTCTGCTCTATCATCTTCGCAATCTATACTGTTTTTCTGCTTCCCTTCATATTTTATTTTCAGCACTAATATTCCACACAGGTCCACTCAACGCTCGAGGACTACGCATACATACGTTAAGTATGCGTAACGCAGATCTTTCATGTTTGCTTTTTGTGTAGCTTTTTTTTTTTCTGACTAGTTTGCTTTTCTGTTTCTCTATGGCGTCGTCGACCTTTCGGTACTGCCTCCTGAGAGATTGCGATAGGCTATCTTTTTGCTTTACGGACGAACTGCAAGGTTGCTGTTCACAATCTTTCTGCTTCACGGAGGAAGGCTTTTTGTCACTAGCTTGCGTTTTCTGTTGCTTCCTCGAAGTCATCGTCAATGGAATAAATTTCGAATCGTTACACATGATGTGAATGGACTAAGTAAGACAGCGAAATACTATGCTCTTGCATGGAAGATCATAGCCTTTCTAGCTGCATAGCCAGAGAAGCTTCATTGTCATCCCATGGATATCGAATGTTGTCTATGTGTTTTAGAGACAACTACGTTCATTGTCATCCCATGGATATGGAATGTTGTCTATGTGTCCCAGTTCGCTGGCCTAGTGGTTGGGCTTCTCGCCTCTTGAGGTGGAGGCGAGGGTTCAACCTTTGGCAATAACATGTAAGGGACATATGAATCTTGGAAAAGCTGTTGTATGTGGTTGTTGGCCATCGTTTGTCCATGCTTGCAGTAGTTGTGATCGCCGTTTAATCCAGTCTTGTAAACCCCTGTTCTTGTGAGATAAGGGGGGTCCCAGGGTACTATGCCCTTCCTTGTAGAGTTGAAATTTGAAAGTTAAAGTCCAGGGGAGTAGGCCTCGGCCGAACCTCCATTAAAAAATTATAAAAAAAAATACTACGTTCATTCAAGATCACATGATGCGATTCTCTCACATATTGAAAACGCTTTCTAGTGCTTGGAAAAACTATTCTCTAGTTATACACTTGATAATGTAAAGAGGTAGAGGAAAGGGTGATTGTAATAAAGTGATAAGTAGGAGATGCTTGAATCACACCCTTGATAGATAGGAGATGGTTGAACTACATCCTAAGAAGGAGGATTAGGAAGTAATCTTCAACCATGATTTGTGGAGCAAGTGATTAACCCATCACACTCCAACTAAGAGGTTGCTAGTCAAATATAGTAGCTCGTATGGTCTTGGTGAAGGATTTTCTATTTTTGAAGGTAGCAAATGAATGGGAAAGTAGAAACAAAATCCATCTGCATTTTGCTTGGAAAAAACTCATGCAAGAACTAGAAGAAATGAATATTTTACATGTGAAGGGTGTAAGAATGATGAAGCCCCATCAAGGTCTCCATGGAAGCTCTTGCTTTGATACCAATGAAACATTACAACAACCACACAGAGAGAAGAGTCTCTTTTTCCTCCCAACCATATGCCTCTATATATAGATCTCTGCTCTAAGGGACTACCTACTATGGCAAATGGATACTAACTATCCAAGTGCCCGCCATATAACTGCATGTGCACCAAGTGTCCTAATTAACTAGAGTTAACTCAAGTGGATGCTTCTAGAACGCTCTAGAGCTCTTGGAGCAAAACACTCTCCCATATCTCTCATTAGACTTGAACCCAAGTCTTCTTTCTTCTCATCCATATGACTTACCCACTAGCCCAAGCATCTTTTTTTGTCTAAAGAACGTAATCACCGGTTCTAGTTTTGGATCGTAGTTCATGAAAAACGAAATCCTAATGCAAAAATTAGTTCAGTTTTGAACACCAAGTTCTCAGGGCTCCTTATCACCCCTATTCTAATGTACGATGTACTTTAGTTATTTTCACATGTTCTTTTTATTGCATGGACATCATGTTCTAATCCATGTATGAACAATAATCTACTATGCAAGTGATCAGCTCCCATTCATAACAACCCATTTATAATTACTCGTGCGTAGCCACCCTATGTAAGAGTATCTCACTCCATTGCCTTTGTAAAAATATCCTTCTCTATGTTTTTCCTCCAACATAACTTTAAGTGCTAGGGAGATACAAAAAATACTTGTGAGTGTACTATTTTTATGTTATTCACCGAATCCATAATCATAAAACAATACTGTTTTTGAGATATTCTGTATTTATCCATCAAGAATACCGATATGCATTCTCCTTCATCAGCTCTCAAAATTTATATTTGGATCCATGTTTTGATGTATACACTTGCAAGTTTAAATACCATAGTTCATTAACATATTGAACATGTATTTGTCTTGAATGAAGAATATTACGTTTGAAGAAGACCAAAATGTATCCTTACTCAATAAGATCACTAAAAATTCACGTATTTTGACCTTGATGTACTTAGCCACATATTTTCGTACTATGACTAAGTGTTCATCATGATGCTTCCCATAACACGACGTATCACTTCATAAAGGTATACTTTCTCCAAAAATTTCCAAAGAAACTATAGACGCTGTCTTGAGAGCTTTCTTCAATATATATATATATATATATATATATATATATATATATATATATATATATATATATATATATATATATATATATATATATATATATATATATATATATGATTTTTTTTAACACAATCAAGATTATTTAAATCAGCATATTCCTTTAAATTACAAATTTATACCTCTTTTCAAGAATTACAATTGCGAGATTCATAATTGACATCAACTCAAAATAGGACACATCCTTTTGATATTCTTAAATGTATCAATGATCGCATAGTGTTCATCTTAGAAGTTGGAATAAGTGTTTTATCATACTATAGAACATAGGTTATGCATAATCTTTATCCACTATCTAGCCTTGTACCTATTCAAAGGTCGAACTGTAACTATTTCAACTTTGTAAATAGTTTTGCAGCTAGAAATTTATATTTAATGGTAGTTTTTTCTAATTTACTTTCTATATTCTGTTCAAAAGAGTTTATCTCCTTATGATGCATAACAATTCCACAATGCTCATTGTCTTGAGCCCTCTCATAAATAAACATCTCCATATCTTTGATCATTTGTGTAGGCGAATCATAATCATGTATGCATACTGATTTTATATAGAGGATGCATAATCGAATCTTTATTCTTGGGTTTTATTAATTGATTCTTATCTAAATTCTCATGTTTTTCATTTCCTGCCTTTCATGCTCTTCGTTTCTTTGTGCCAAGTGATTTGAGGTTGTGAATGTCTTCTTTTATTGGATACTCTTCTTGGACATTAATTTTCCTTTGTATCTTTTGATTTTTTTCCCCCAAAGGATGGCGAAGTTATCGAAATTAGAAAACTACTCCCGATCGAAGTAATAATTAAGATATTAAGTGATATTTTAGAGGAGTCCAATTTGTTTCAAAGTTTTCACTACAAGAAAAATACTAATCGCCAATGGACATAAATTGAACTGAAAAACATAGGTGTCATTATTTCTATCAGCAAAGAAGTTACCAATATAAAGTGATAATTTGCTCGAAAAACACATATTTCTATCGTAATATTTTTTTCTCCTCTTTATCGATAAATGTAGAGATGACTCTACATATGTTTTTTCTTTTTTACTTTTCAATTTATTTTATTGTATATTTTACTTTTTTGTTGGTACAACAATGCATACATCGATGGAAGAAAAATCCGAAAGTATAGACTGACCGCCTACAAACAAATTCTTTACCACTTGCAAAATGGCAATCAACTACCTACAAAAAGACAGTCCAACAGTAAGTAAGTATTTATATATCTAAGTAAGTAAGAAAATAATTATATAAGCATGTATGTAAGTAAGTGTAAGTATTTATATATCTAAGTAAGTAAGAAAATAATTATATAAGCATGTAGGTAAGTAAAAAAGTATGTAAGTAAGTATGTATGTATGTATGTATGTATGTATGTATGTATGTATGTATGTATGTATGTATGTATGTATGTAATTAAGGATATATGTATGTATGTATGTATGAATGTGTGTGTATGTGTGTATTAATGTGTTTGGATGTGTGTATAAATGTGTGTATGTATGTATGTAAATAATACTAAGTATGTATGTTAAATAATACTTAGTATGTATGTATGTATCTAAGTAAGTAAGAAAGTAATTAAGAAAGTAAGTAAGTTAGTGATAAGTAAGTAAGCAAGTAAGTAAGTCATAAGTAAGTATGTACGTATGTAAATTAGTATGTATGTATTTATGTATGAATGTATGCATGCATGTAAGTAAGTAAGTATGTGTATGTATGTACATATATGTGTGAGCGTATGTATGTGTATGTGTGTATGTATGTATATGTGTATGTGTGTCTTAATGTGTGTGTATGTATTTGTATGTGTGTATGTATTTGTATGTAAGTAAGTCATAAGTAAGTATGTACGTATGTAAATTAGTATGTATGTATTTATGTATGAATGTATGCATGCATGTAAGTAAGTAAGTATGTGTATGTATGTACATATATGTGTGAGCGTATGTATGTGTATGTGTGTATGTATGTATATGTGTATGTGTGTCTTAATGTGTGTGTATGTATTTGTATGTGTGTATGTATTTGTATGTGTGTATGTATGTGTGTGAGTGTGTATGTGTGTGTATTCGTGTGCATGTGTATATGTGTGCATGTGTGCATATGTGCATGCATTTGTGTGTATATGTGTATGTATGTGTGTGTAAGTAATTAAGCAAGCAAGTAAGCAAGTAAGATGTATGTATGTATGTATGAATCTATGTAACTATGTGTGTGTGTGTGAAAAACATTTCGGCAACATTTCCCCTTCTTCTTCTTCTTCTTCTACTTTCCTCCTTCCTTCTTCTTCTTCTTCTTCAGCTTTCCTCCTTCCTTGTTCTTCTTCTGCTTTCCTCCTTCCTTCTTCTTCTTCTTCTTCTTCTTCTTCTTCTTCTTCTTCTTCTTCTTCTTCTTCTTCTTCTTCTTCTTCTTCTTCTTCTTCTTCTTCTTCTTCCTCTTCTGCTTTCCTCCTTGCTTATTCTCCTTCTGTTTTTTATCCTCTTCTTGCTCCCTAGCATGTTCTTGCTCCATTCTCTGGCGATTCTCTTCCACTTTCTTCCATTGGGCTTCTTCCTGTGCATCCTTGTCACTTGTCTCTTGATCATTAGAAGTCCCTATAATAGGCTTTCTTTTTGCACTCCCTTTTTGAGGGCTTGTAGGAACCCCTTATTCATAACAATTGTACATTCTCTAGGCAGGAAGGGAGGGTTATCGAGGATGAGTAAGGAGAGAAGCACTCCTACCTTGATATCCAATGCAACATTCACCACCCGACATGTCCTTCTATAAAGTTTGTCAATCTCTTTCTTCATCTTCCAAAAGATTCACTCTGCCCAATTCATGTGTCTCTTTGTAGATTCATTCACCAGTGAATAAAGGTGTTGGGATACTCTATAGTGCTTTGCCAGCACATTGATAATCATGGACATGAACAAAAGCCCACGTTTCAATGGGTTGTCATCCGAGAGTTAGGAGAACTTGTATTCTCCGAAGCATGGTCTTCCTAGAACTCTAGTAATTTTCACTGCATCCACAATTTTCATAATTGCTATGATTCCCTCGTTCACTACATGCAACCATTTTGCAATCACTTCTACTAAGATTTGGAAGGGCTCTCCCTATCCAATCCATAGGCAAACATGTGGTGTGTTGAGATCGCTGCCATCGATCTACCTAACAATCTCCTGTGCTATCTCCTTTGAGCAAGGATGTGGTCACATGCTATGCCAATCAATAAGTGCACTCTATAGCAAACTACGGCACTTGAACCAATCTGCTTTCTGTTGTGAGAGGAAAATTGGAATGCTTAATAGAGTACATCAGAGAAGTTGACCGCCATTGTTGATCTGCTATTTTTGCTACAGGGTGCAAGAGAATTTGACTTTCCAGGCTCTATTTGCTCGTTCACCAAATAACCTGAATTAAGGAAAGTCCTTAGCCTTTTATTGCCTACCTTTTTGAGTTGTGAGCATGGGGTGTGCATCATGATTGCCACATATATTGTCTTTACTCCATGGGCTCTATGCTTATCATGCACCTCGAGATGAATACCATCATTATAAGAGAATAAAAAATCAGCCAACCACCCACCATCTTTGAGTAGTCATACAATTTTGCATGTCGGGTAGTTACTCTTCCATTTTTGCATGTCGAAGGATATTCATATTTATTTATTTTCTAAATTTTAATGTTTATATATATATATATATATTTATTTATTTATTTATTTATTTATTTATTTATTATTTATTTATTTATTTATTTATTTATTTATTTATTTATTTGATGGATTATTGGCTGGAGGACTAGTAGGGCTGCAACTTTGACCCATTAACGACCATAGGTAAAAGTTCTTTGGACAATGTAGCGAGCCATAAAGAAGGTGTTCTGCATGATCATCGGGCCAAAAAATTCGCATAGGTAAATTTTGTCCATGCATTTCTTCTATCTATTCTGCACTTCCTAAAGTAACAAGAAACTAGCATATCTACTTTCTTCCAGCTACCATAACTTATCCATTCTATATGTAAAAGAACCTTCTAGAAGTAATCATTTCTGTGATACAATTGAAAGATTGGGTACAACAAAGTCAAACGAGAGAATTGGGTT
This sequence comes from Ceratopteris richardii, assembly GCA_020310875.1. Taxonomy (NCBI): domain Eukaryota; kingdom Viridiplantae; phylum Streptophyta; class Polypodiopsida; order Polypodiales; family Pteridaceae; genus Ceratopteris; species Ceratopteris richardii. The sequence goes on along the minus strand of CM035411.1, from coordinate 140,647,912 downwards.
CCTGTCCATACAAGAGTTTAAAAGGTGCACTTCCTACCAAGACTTTATAGGAGGTTTGGTACACCCATAGCATTGTAGGAAGTATATGTTCCCACTGATATATAGAGTCCAAAAGCATTTTTTGCAACATATGGAGAAGAAACTTATTCATAATTTTTGCTAAACCATTGGCTCATGGATAATATGGTGAACTGAATCTATATTTGATTTGATATTCAACAGTTAATTCTAAAATGTGTTGGTTCAAAAATGAGTGCCACAGTCAGATATGAGTTCTAATGGCAAACCAAACTGTGGGAAAATTTCATAGTGGAGCTTCTTAGCTATTGTTCTTGCCATAGCATTTTGTGTAGCCCATGCTTCTACCCATCGTGTACATTAGTTAGTACAACTCAAAATATACAGTGCTTCTGTTTGGGATTTAAGGGTTTTACTAGGACCAATGAAACATCGAGAGGATTGATTGCAATGGAAAATGATGATTGTCTCGTGGTTCTCTGGTACATTGACAAGGATCAAAGTTTTGTACCACAATAAGCATGTCCGCATACATTGTAGGGCACCAAAGTCCAGCCTACTGAATCTTCCACATCGTAATTGAATGATTAAAGTGTCATCAAGCTTCCCCAACATGTGCCTCTTGAATGATTGTATCAACTTTGTTCGGATGAGCACAATGCATCCATACACTGGCAGGGTCTTTATGATATAACTGACCCATTATAATTGTAAATTCTAGAGTCCAAGTTTCTTGTGTGTTCGTGATCGTAAATGAGAGGGTGCTACTTTTTTTTCCAAAAAACGCAGCATTTCCTCATGCCAGGTGGGGAGACTCTTCAATTTCTACAACTACAAAGATATTTGCATCCGAAAGATTGTCATCAATTCGTGTCGGTGGTTCACAATGATCGATACATGATAGGAAGTCGACAATTGCATGACTAGCTCTTGGCTGGTTAATAATATCATACTCAAACTCCTGTAATAATAAGACACATCTAGCAAGTTGGCCTACTAGATTCTAATGTTTCACTAGATATAGTAATGCACTACTTCTTTTTGCATAAGCACACTTCCTATTGCTTTATCTAAAGCATCCATGAATACATGGAAAGGTTCCAGCCAATCCGGAGTTTTCAACACTATGTTGTGGCTAGCATTTTCCATAACCGTTCGAAAGTAATTTGGGCATCAACTGTCCATTGGAATTGGGAGGGTTGTACATGTGCTAATTGGTGAAAGGGGATTGCAATATGGGCCAGACCGCACAAATGACACTCATGCCATCGTATCTAGCATAAAAACCACAAAACTTCTTTTTGATTTTTCAGTGTTGGAGTCTCCAAAATGACCTTAACCTTGTTCGGGTCTATTGCGACACCATCCCGAGAAATGATATGGCCAAGAAATTTGCCATATTTGACTGCGAAGGCTAATTTGTTCGGATTAAGATAGAGAAAATGTTCCAAATGAGCTACAATTCATTCGAAAACAGAGAAATCATCTAAGAAGATCTGCATGAATGAAGTTAAGTATGGTGCAAAGATCTACTGCATACATCTTTGAAAGGTACTACGAGCATTCCTCAATCCAAACCACATGAACGTACAAGCAAACAATCCCTTATTAGTGATGAAATCTATCTTTGGAATGTCTTTTTCCACCATATGAACCTGATAGTACCCACTAAATCCATCCAAAAAGGAGTACATTTCCTGACCTTTGACTTCATCTAGCATACTATCAAAAAATGGCAACGAGAAAGGGTCCTAGATAGTAACTGCATTCAAATTTTGGTAATCTACAAAAATCCATAGTTGCTTGTTTTTCCTTCTGCACGATCACTATGCGAGATACCCACTTCAAATTTTCAATAGGGACAATATAGCCCACCTTGATTAGGCACTCTAGTTCATGCTTTACCTATTCTGCAAAATTAGGGTTCATTCTATGTCTTTAGAGCATAATTGGAGTTGCATCTAGCTTAAGTAAAATTTTATGATTAGAGTCTAGGATCAAGCCTTTCATATCCGCATAGGTCCAAGTGAACACATCCTTATATTCTTTTAACAAAGCAATCAGGAAAATCTGAAATTCTAAAGAGAGCTCCACACAAATCCTCACTGTTTGTGGTTCTTCTATTGTGCCTAAATTGACTACTTTGAGAAGATCTTCTTCAATACGTATCCTTCCTTGCTCCATGAGATCTTTGATGATAGGTTCTGCATCTTTGTTGAAATTCGAATCCAACAGTTTAGTACAGATAGATGTTGCCATACTACCACCAACTGAACTAATTACTAGTTCAACATCTACCACACCAACTGAAAGTAACTCCTAATTAGCTTCTAAAAATTGTTGCTCCTCATGCTCTTCAAGTCCTCCAAGCATGTGTATGGGTTTATTTTTTGGAAGGCAAAACTATTCATCTTCCAATTGGACCAAAACTTAAGCATGTCCTTCCCAAAAAGTTTGGTGGCCTAATTTTGCCTCACTTTAGCATTCTGTAATCATGTTCTTCCCAATAATAAATTATAGTCAAGATCCTTACCTTTGAGTTCTAGCACTACAAAAGTAATGGGAAAAAGTACACGAGAAATTACAATCGTAATTTCCTTCATGAGACCCATTGGTTGCACTCTGGATTGATCTACCATTCGAACAAAAAATGGAGATGGTTCAATGCTGGTCCAACCCATTTGTCAGCAAGTGGTCATAGATGCAACATTTATACCAGATCCTCCATCAATTAGTACTTTCAAAATGGCATTATTTCTATACCATACAAAAATAGTCAGAACTGCATAGTCCACCACTTTGTTCGGTACCTCTTTAACCATAACAATAGTTACTTCCTTGAATTTTTTTGGAGTTTATACCTTTTGTATGTTCCATTTGCTTCTCTTTAAATGTCAGAACTAATTCAGCAACACACCTAGTAGTAATTGAATTTGTGTTTTGTTTACCCAATGCTAGGGCTTACTTTCCTCTAACACTACCTGTTCCAAAATGCCCTAGTTCTGTGTTTCTTTGGAAGTCTGATCGGACTTTTTGGTGCTAGGGTGTTGGAAACCTGAAATCAATGTCTATAATTTTGGAACTTTAGACCCAATTGATATTGCTTCTGGTAAATATCGGGAGATTCCACTTTCTTGTATTACTTCTTTACCATCATGGGTCTGCATTCTTTTTTAACCTTTTATCTTTGTCATTTTACTTATCTGGCCCTTACTATTGCTACCTCTAGTGGATCTACATAATACTGTGGGTACTCCTTAGCCCATTGAACTATTTTCACCAAGTGCTTCTTCTACTCCACTGGTGAGTGCTTGTGTTGTTGTATTGTTTGGTACTCTTGACCTGATCTTGTGATAACAACCACTGAAGGTTCCATATATTCTAAGTTTACTACATTCATCATGGGAGTTTTCAACTTGGCTTCCTTTTTCCTTTGATCATATTCTTTAGCTTCCTCACATTCAAATCGATGATGTCCATACTCTAAACAAAAGTGACATTGGATTGGTCAATTTCTAAAATTATTGGGTCTAGGTTGCCAAAATCGACAGCCTCTTCCATAATCTTGAAAGTTAGGGTGGTAGAACTGGTGCTCATCATGGAAGTGGTGGGATTCAAAAAATTGAGGTGGTCTGAACAATCTCGCATCCTGACTATCCATCCATGATCCTAGTTGAACTTGGGACTTATATCCTTTAGAATTATCCTTCCACATGCATGATTTGACTTGTGCAGTTGTGACCAGTGTATTCTTACCATTGAACCTAAATTCTTCAAAGCTATAGTTATTCTTATTGCAAATAGGGCAATATACCTGGTTTAATGCACAATCGACAGTGATATGCCCCATATTTTTGCATTGCAAACAATACAATTATTGGACCGAGTTAACCCCTTTTTCCATGATTGGAGTTGTTTTTTCAGAGCCCAAATTTGTCAGCTGTATTTTCCTATCGAGTCATATTGCCATATCAATTATCTAGTCTAAGGATCTTGCTGCTTCCAACATATACATATGAATTTTCTCCTTAATCGTTGGCTGCAATCCATCCACAAAGAACTCTTGCAACAGTTCTTCTGAAGGAAGATCATCATCCGAAAACTATCTCATGGTTGACCTAAATTCTGAAGCTTATTACTGCACCATACCCTTTTGGTTTATGTATTGTGATGTTGCTTATAATTTTGAAATACTTTTAGCAGTCAGAAATCACTCCAAAAATGCATCACCATTTAATCGCATCACCTGGTAAGGTAGCTCAGAATACCTATTGTTTATGATCGTCACCATGCATCGTATTATGGTTACATGCATACTGATTCTCAAAATTCCAAACACGTACATCGGGATCTTCTTCCGGTTGTCCATAGAAATGGGTATATTGTAACCTCGAAAGTGGAATTTGATTCCGCATCTTTTTTACAGGATCCTTTTTGCTAGTGGTGGTCAAGTCTCGAATAAAGTGTTTCAATGTGCTAGGTTGAGGGATAGGTACCATTTGTAAGGTAAGCTCTAGCTGGGGTGTGCTACCACCACTTTGGCTTAGGTCCGCAAGGCACTTTTCTTCCTGCTAGTGGCTTTTTTGGTTGGCTCTTCTAGATTCCCCTTTCTGCAAAGCTTTAGCTAATTTCTAGTTCTTCCACTTGGATATTGATTCATCCAAGGTTGGTTGCGACAAGACACCATTTTCCACCCGTAGCGGCAGTTCTTTTGGGATCTTTGCTGATTCCGCAATTGAAATATCTTCTAAACACATAGTTACTAAGGTCTTCTTGATAAGTTCATCTAAGTACTCGTGACATCGATCACTGTGCAAGTATTCCTTTCCACTTTGCAATGACATCAATTTAAGAAGAACCCCATGCTAAGAGCGAACCCCATCCCATCATGGTTGCCAATTTGTTTGGTAGTGTTTCTTTTCAGAGTAACACACAACACCTCCAAAGGAATGAATTTGGCAATGGGGATTATGATTACAACACTCTAACCATAACATGTGCTTCTATTCCTTAAACTACAACTGCACACTTAACATGTTTAAGTTTTATTGAAGCACTTTAGACTATAGTCATTGCATTAATATAAGATTTAGAGTACTACAAAAATATTACAGACTTTGGTAATAAAATTGAGTCTAAAACAACATACACTGCACTGTAAACATCACATACATATATTTACACCTGATCTTCAGACTTATTTCCATAATAAAAACAATTCCACAACACAGATATATCCGTAAGATAGTATTTTCCACTCCATAATTCCGGACTCTCCATCTCTCCTTCTCTTCTGTTTTCTATTCCGCAAACACCAGTTACACCGTTGTATCATGTCGTCCCACACTTCAAGATATAAAAGATATTGCACTTTTAGAAATAACTCTTCTGATCTCACAAAAACCCCTTCTCTTATTACAAAGGAATATGAATTTACAAAATATTGGTCGGTCCGTTCCGATGTCTAATAATACACATAGACATACACTCACACACATACATACACAATACATAGACACACATACACACATATATGCACGTACACATATATATACATACATTTATACACACACATACATAAATACACACACAAAATTAAACACGCATACAAATACCTACATATATACAAACACATATATACATTCAAACATACAAACATACACACAAATAAACACACACACGTACATACACACCCATATATAAACACATATATGCATACATACACAGACATACACATACAAACATACATATTCACATACATACACACATAAACACATACATACACACACATACATGCATAGACACATAAAGATACACGTGCATACACAAATACACTAAAATGTTTTCTATCATAGAATGTTATTCTCGTATTTAGAATTTCTTTTTGTCAGTATGATAACTTTTCCATAGGTGTCTTTATGGCTTGCATGCCATTTTTTGTTTATAGCATGAGTGACTTATTTCATTGCCATTCTTACTTGCTTATGGTCTATGTGAACTAGAGTTTTTGTTGAAGTTTTGTTCAAGGGACGTTGTTGTCCAAATATTCTTAATCATATGGCATTATATACGACATGCATAGTTACATATATATATATATATACATGCATGCATACATACATACATACACACACACATATATATACACACATGCATGCATACATACCTACATACATACATACATACATATATACATATGTACATACATAGTTCATGTATGTACATACATAGAGTTATATGCGCATATACATCTACATACAAACATACATACATATATACATACATAGATACATACATACATACATACATAAATGCATACATAAGTACATACATATATACATATGTTAATACATACATGCAACCATATGTACATATATAGATAAATACATACATACCTACTTACTTACATACTTCCATACATACTATCCATACATACATACATACATACACATATAAAAACATGTTTACATAAATACGTACATGCATACATAAATACATACAGACATTATACATACATAAATACACACACATACATACATATACATACACATGATCAAGTATAATGATTTTTTGTGGATACAAAGTTCTTTTCTTTAGGTAGAGTGTCTTCTTGTAGGTGGATTTTTTTTTTCTAGGTGGAAGAGTTTTTTTTGCAGATGATTTTATGGCATGCATGCCATATCTAGTTTATAGCGTGAGTGTCTTATTTTATTATGGCCTACTAGCCTTACTTGCCCATGGAATGCATGGCTTATGGCAAATATCATAAAATTTGTTTTCAATGTATGGTGCTATATACAACATGCATAGTTACATATATGCATGCATACATAAATACTTACATACATACATACATACATGCATACATACAAACATACACACATACATACATACATACATAGGTAGATACATACATACATTCATTCACTCACATATACAAACATACATACATAAATACACTATATACATACATACACTATATACATACATACATGCATAAATACATACATACATACCTAAATACATACATACATACACACATACATAAATACATAGATCCATACATACATACATACATACAAGCAAACATACGTACATACATATATACATACTTTTATATATATATATATATATATATATATATATATATATATATATATATATATATATATATATATATATATATATATATATATATATATATATATATATATATATATATACATAAAAGTATGGTTAACTATGTACACACACCCACACACCCACACACACACACACACACACACATATATATATATATATATATATATATATATATATGAAGACATGATTGTTGCATTTATTTATTAGAATTCCATTGTAGATGAAAATAACTCCTGATGGAAGCTGATTCAGAGCGAAGCTGAGATAGCTGAGGCAGAAGGCCATCCCAGCTACGTTCAGCAGGTACAAAGACGTATGTGCTCCGGCTGCGGATTCGACACCTCCAACAGATCACAAGACGGTCGCGCACCAGTGGTTTTTTGCGACAGTCGGGGCTTTCCGCGATTGACGGGTTTTTGCTCGCGATTGACGGTTTCGCGAACCCGCTCTTTCTCCGCGATTGACGGTTTGGAGGCTCGTCTATCGCCGCGATTAACGGGTCCATCCGCGATTGACGGGTCATTTTACGACCGATGGTTTTGCTCGCGATTGATGGTCTCGTGAACCCGCTTTTTCTCCGCGATTGATGGGTTTTGGACGCCGCGATTGATGGTTTGCTTCCCTTTGGCGACTGGCGGCTGCTCCCGGTTTGTGCGTTCTTCCTTTGCAAGTGGGCCCCAGCCGGATCCGTAATAGTTGCTCTCGCTGGAACTAAGTTGCGCGTGGTTGGAGAGCAACTCCCCTCTATCCTGGAGATTGCAAATTCTGGAAGCGCCTTAGAGAAAGTTATCGCAACGAAATTTCGGCCGTTGCGGCTTCCAGAGCCTGTCTATCGCGGGCCTGGCAGAGACAACGACAGAGGTGATGTGGCGATCGGAGGCGCAGTGATTGAGCTCTAACTCTGTGGGGCAGTAGAAGCAAGTGGCTGACGGAGGTGCTGTGGAGCTGTAACTAGGGACGGAGGACCGTTGCAGCTATCAGAGCCTGTCTATCGCGGGCCTGGCAGGTCTATCGTACGGTTCTGCCGGGCTCTCGATGAAGTTCCTTTTTTGTCTTTTTGCGGGCACAACAGATGGCTAGGCTGCTTCATCCAAATTGATGCCTTGCGCTCTGGACCTTTAAGGGAGTCTTTTCGCTCTAGTTCAAACGAAAAAAAGAGAAAAAAAAAAGGGAGAAAAAATAGAAAAAAAAAAAAAAAGAGAGAAAAAAGAAAAAAAGAGAAGAGAAAAAAAAAAAGAAAGACAGATAATTGAAGAAGAAGAGTGTTCTATGGGGGTGGGGTGCCTCCTTCTTATGTGGGATCTTGGGCTATCAGAGTTTTAGTATAAGACCTTCTTTTTTGTCTTGGATATGATGTCCCCCTCTCTGGTGAAAAGCAATCTGGCCCCTCCTCCCGGGGAGGCCGCTAACCTGGCCGCCTTGCTAGAGGGGGGTTCCTGTGCCGCCCAAGAGGCCCTCGAGAATGTTGAACCCCCCTTGGTCTCCCTCAACAGATCCGCAATTTTATCTACTCAGGAGGAGCTCAAGAAAGTCTGCCTCGTTGGCCAAATGTTTGGCCCTAGGCCCCCGCTCGAAACCGTGCGTCAGTGGCTTCGCAATGAGTGGTTCCCCCGCGGGCTCGTTGTTTGTAAGTGTCAGTTCTTGCCGGCAAACCACTTGCTGCTAGTCTTTGAGAATGAAGACATGGCGTTTCAGGCCCTTAGTGTCGGAACTTGGCAGCTCGGCCGGGCGACCCTGTGCCTTTTCAGATGGTCCCCTGACTTTACTCCCGACAAATCGAAACCGCTTCGATACCCACTTTGGGTTGAGCTCCCTAACCTGCCTTACTTCTTGTACAACTTTGTATGGGACATCGTTTCTCCCATCGACAAGCCGTTGGCCTCACGCGAGGACATCGGTGGCATCATTTATGAAGGCACAAGACACTCGTTCAATGCCCGGTGGCACCCCCAAATTTGTGTCGAGGCTGACCTCAGTCTGCCCCTCCCATCGAAGATTAAACTGGACTTGGGCGAAGGAGATGTCTGGGAGCAAGACATCATTTACAAAAACCTTCCCAACGCGTGCTTTCGCTGTGGTCAACAAGGTCACAGGATCAAAGATTGCCCTTTGAGACGGCAAAGCAAGCGAAATCAAGGAGCCCCTAAAAATGCTCAACACAACAATGGTGATGTGAGTCGCCCGACAAAAACTGAGGACTTCAAGGATCCCCCTAATCCAGAAGCTGATGCAGACGGGTTTATAGAAGTCAGAAGAAGAAGGAGAAGAAGCCCTAGGGCTACCTCCGAGCGAAACAACAAGTCTGTTTCCCCCTCCAGCAACCTATATTGCAATCTGGAAAGGGAAATCAATGAGCTTGACTTCCCAGGTGGGAACCTACTTGAGGAAGACACCGATGTCAAAGGCCTGGAGATCCCTGATAGTAATGAAAACGTGCAGGAGGGCTACTCTACAAGCAAAGATGATGGATTCACCACTAGTAATGAAGACAACATGGATAGTGAAAGTTCCATCATTGGATCGACGATCCCGGAAACGGTGCCGAGCACGGGGCCCAGCTCCCCCCAGCAAGGTGTTTCCCGCAAAGGAAAACAGCCTATGGAGCTACCCTGGAAAAGCCCCCACAAGAACCGGTTTCTAAGTCGGGATCAGATCCCAGCGAAAAAGAAAGATGAAGCCAAGAGAAGAAAGGACAAGGCTCCCTCCCGCAAAGAGGGATCAATACAAAAATGATTGTCATCTCGCTTAATGCTAGGGGGCTAACCGACCCCTCAAGAGCGGCCATCATTGGTCAATGGCTCCGCGACATTAGCTTAAAACCAGACATTATATGCATTCAAGAGATTAAAATAGACGGAGAAGACCTGCTGAAACGACTCAGACAGATTTCCTCGGCCCACGTGTGGATTCCAACAAAGCACCGGCGGGGGTCCGGTGGAACGGCTATCGGTGTTAAACAGCCCTGGCTTGAAAAGCTTGAGAACTCCATTGAAGATGTAAATCACCGCTGGATTGCGGTTTCTTTCGGTGCTCCCCTCTGTGTTACTATGGTTTCATTGTACGCCCCTAACGGGGATTTGGAGAGGCTGAACACTTGGACTTCTCTTGACTCGCTTCCCCACAACGTGCTTATATGTGGAGACTTCAACATGGTGGAGGACCCTATGGACAGATGGATGGGCAAGGGCAGGGTCATCGACAGTCGGGAGAAAGAAACATGGGACATGACCAAACTCCACTTGGATCTGGTCGAATTCAAAGACTCGAATGGCTTTTCCTGGTCGAATCTCCAAGCGGGCGAAGATCTAAGGAAAGCTAGACTTGATAGATGCTACATCTCTCAGAGTTTTACTCATCTGTGGGGCCACCCTTCCATCACGCAACGTACTGACCTCACCATCTCCGATCACTACCCAATCGTTATCACGTTTCAGCCTCCCAACAGGACCCACAAGGCTCCGTGGTTTCATGCCAACGCTTCCACCTTCTCTCTCCCCTCCGTCCATCAAGAGATTGCCGATGTGTGGAAGGTGGCGTTCGCCTCTGGCTTGGCCCCAGCCAAGTGCTGGAGAAGTGCGGTCGACAAGTCTCGCAAGATCATGATCAGAACTAAGAAGATGCTCGAGACTGTGCGGCGGGCTCGTAGGGAAGCGCTTTACCACAGACTCTGGCGACTCGAGGAGGAAGTAAACAAAGGAAAACACCAAGCCCAGAAAGGTCTCCGAAAAATCAGAACAGCGTTGAGATACGAGGAAGAAATACAAAGGAAAAATTTGCAAATCTTCTTCAAGGTGTGGTGGGCTGGAAAAGCCGACAAACCCACCAAAGAGATGTGCAGTATCCTTAAAAGGAAACACAACAGAGAGACGATTCCCCTACTGCTAGACACTCATGGCAATGTATGCAACTCGGAAGAAGATAATGTTGGCATCATCGAAGAGCACTTCACGAGACTCCTGGGAACCTCGAATCCCCTCTCCCACCATAGAAGGGACTGCATGGCTGCCATTTCTAGGGTTTCCCCCCGGAGAATACCACCCAACCTCCACTCCCTGCTTCATGCCCCGATCTCCGAATCAGAAATCTTTGAGGTCATTGATGCCCTCCCTCTCGGTAAAAGCCCGGGACCCGACGGACTCACTAACGAGTTTTTTAAATCCTTCAAGCTGGTGGTTGCCACCCCTCTTCGGATGGTTTGGCAAGAGGCGCTAAAATTTGGTGCTCTTCCTTCCTGTATAAACAATGGAATTATCAAGCTGATTCACAAGAAGGGGGAAAAAAACAAAATCGAGAACTGGCGGCCAATTACGATGCTCCAAACAGGATACAAGATCATCGCCAAAGTCATTGCCAACAGACTTGCGTGCCACCTGAGATCTTGGCTTAGTGAGGACCAAAAAGGTTTCATCAAAGGCAGGTCCATCCTGGAAACCATTATGGATATTTGGGAAGGTATTCAATTTGCAAATGAGTCTAATCAAGACGTGGTCTTCCTCAAGATCGACTTTGACAAAGCCTACGATAGGCTAGAATGGGACTATGTTCTGCAGTCGCTCCAAGACCTCGGATGTAGTCAGAAATTCACCAAGATGATCGCGACCCTTCTCGGCAATGCAACGACCCAAATTAACGTTAACGGCAAACTTTCGAAGGCGATCCATCTTAAAAGATCTATTAGACAAGGATGCCCTCTTGCCCCCCTTCTCTTTGCCATCGCCACTGAAGGGCTGAGCAGACTTGTGGCTCATCATGTGGAGGCTGGCAATATCAAAGGCCTCCAGCTACCTCACGACCACAGTCAAATCATCATGAGACTTTTTGCCGACGATATGAACGCGTTCGTTCACAATGATAATACCAGCCTGGAGACTTTCTGGAGGTGTCTTGATACCTTTTGTGAGGCCTCTGGATCCAAAATCAACCACAATAAGACCGCCTTTAGGGCCATTGTGGGACATCAACCTGGCCTTCTCATTGATCATGGCTGTCAATCCATTCCGCAGGGTCAAATCTTTCGGCTGCTCGGAATCCCCTTGGGGGTTGGCGTCTCTATGGAGCAGCGATGGAACTGGGTGCTGGCCAAACTTGAAAACAAGCTCAATTACTGGAGAGGCATGCAAATCAATCTCGCTGGACGGGCGATGGTTATCAACACGTTCCTCCTCTCGTCTACCATCTATTTCCTTTCTTGCTGGAGACCGAATGAGCAAGGCCTGTCCAAACTGAATAGCATCTGCAGAAACTTTCTTTGGACGGGTGATCATAACAGAAGGGGGGTGCCTAAAATCAAATGGGCCATCTGCACCAGCCCTAGAGATAGCGGGGGGCTTGGCATCCTGGACATTGGGTGCATGGCTAACAAACTGGCTGCCAAATGGATGATTAAAGCTTGGTGCAATAGGGAGGCCTCGTGGGCCAAGCTGATCTTCAGAAACAAAAATGAGTTGGCCCTCACGGGATCCCCGAACTGGAAGAACCTTGACATCATGACCCTGCTATTCTCCCCGATACCTGTCTTCCCGAAAGGCTCCAATCTCGTATGCTCTCTTTGGAAGGGCTGGAATAAAGTCAAAAGCTTCACAAGAATTAGTGAGGACTGGAAGTGGGCAGCCGGAATCAGACAAAACGACTCTATCTGGTTTCCGATTCATGGCATCCGGAGTGTGGAGCCGTGGAACATTCAAAATGCCAAGAAGTTATGGAACAAAGGATTCAAAAAATGGAAACACCTCTGGAAACATGACACCAACAGTTGGATCAACTACGAGGATATCGACCCTCGCATAAACATCTCCTACGAAGAATGGAACACCTTGCAAAGCAGATGCCTCGCTTGGGATCGTCACAAAACTCGCCTTCTCATGGGACATGACGCTCCGAACGCGCGTGGTCTCAAATGGCACAATGGAAACAGCCTACTCAAAATCCCGAACATCAATGAAACGACTGACCTCCAGATCAGCCTCAACAAGAAGTGGTGCCTGTCTTGGACTCGGCTTCGGTGGGACATGAAATTCATGGGTATCTGGCACCCACTTATAGAGACTAAGAAGTCGGTCCTCTTATGGCAAATTCTTCATCGAGGAATTTGGACTAACCATAAGGCAAGCAAAATTTGTGAGATCCCTCCGTGGTGCAAACGCTGCCACCGCGCAATCGAAGATGTCCCACACATCTTCCTTACTTGCCCCAACTCCTACAGAATCTGGCAGATGGTTGGATTGAAAATCAGAGTTCAGAAACAGCTTAGTTGGAAACAAGTCCTTTTGGGTGAAGCGATAGGGTGCTCTGCGGCTCTCTGGAACGCAATCAGAGGGGAAGTCCTGTGGAAAATTTGGCGGGAGCGGTGTGCTCTCAACTTCGGCGACTCCCCCAGGGAGTGGTCGATTGAAAAATCTCTACTCCTCCTTGGCAAAAGGATTGTCAACAGTAAGAAATCCCCCCCCTTCAGGCACCATCAAGTCCTCCTTTTGATCAACAACAAGCTCAAACCCAAGTGGGTCCCGCATGAGGGCGACGAGAGGGTGATCAACCTTCTTTGTAATGCAACCTAGGAATCAACCAAGCTTCCCCTGCTTTGTGGGATTTGGGGGGTCCCGTGGGCACTAGTCCCCTTCTATTGTACCTTTGTTTCTTAATTTAATTCAAGTCCGGGAGAGTAGGCTATTGCCGAACTTCCTTTATATTAAAAAAAAAAGAAAATAACTCCTGATATAATCATCTTCAACGTACTAATGATACAACATCAAAATATACGTTACAATTGTTGGATCGACATCCATTATATAAAATGAAATATCTTTGTTCCTTAAACATGTCTTTCATTTACAAATTTATAGGTAGTGTATGGTTTTCATATGCAAGTGTTACTATTCACTTCAGATTACTGAGAGAAACTTTCAGTAGTAGGAAATGAATGCCGCCATCTAAAGTGGATGTAAAAAGCTACTCACTTGAATAGGAATGGACTACATCAAGATCCATGCATGTCCAAATAATTGTGTTTTCTATAGTACGAAATTCTTAGATCATTAGAGAGGTCCAAAATGAAAAGAAAAACAATATAAACAAGATTTATTTGGATATTTTATGATGGTAAAAGTATTACATCAATTTCCTATAGTACCTAGAATAAAGAAAATGTACATCTAGTGTAATGCAATGGCATACATAAAAAAAATCTACAAATGTTATACATCATAAATCTATATACTCTAGAGCATGGAATTATATTGCGAAATTATGTCCCCAATTTAAAATTGAGCCTCAAAATCTATAGTTGGGCTTAGCTATGGATGTAGTGAATCCTTATGGTTTAAAAATTTCTTCACGATGTACATGGCTTGTGTGCTTAATGTTGGGAAAGATGGATGGACACTCCAAGAAATGAGTAGGTACTGCCAATTCCTACTTTGTACAAGCCCCTTCCTGCTTCAGAGTTGAGTTGTAGGCCCTCTTAGCTTTCAATGACACTATACAAGTGCCTATGTACTTTGAAATGATGTGAGAAATGACTAAACCAAAACAGACTACTTCCAAGTTGAAGGATCAATGAAAACCTTCTATTTTTGTTCACACACCTCCTACTTGTTATGCTCAGTGCTTCCAATACAGTAGGAATTAGAAAACTTACTTTTGGAGATATCAAATTACCTTAATGAGCTATTGATTCCAAGTGGAATCACTTAAAATGATGCACTATAGACAGAGCAATCAATTTAGCAATCAAATCATTACCCTCAATTTTTTAGGACTTCTGTAGAGTTTGACCAGTGGGTATTTTGACGTGCTTTTCTCCAAATTGGCTGAATGGATTATCTTCAAAATGTTGAGCATGTAGAGGACTTGGAGCTGATTCCAACAAGCTAGAGAACATTGAAAATGGTGAAGGAATGACTGAGATATGAGCAATACAAAATGACTGTTCTGAGTAACTATGACAAAGAGACCATAGATGATAAGTATTGATCTATTGTATTAGAACACAATGTTGTACAAGATCATAGGCATGATAATCAAAGCCTAATGATAATGAGTAGTTTAGGCTATGATATAAGCCTCACTCTCTTACAATGTAGTCAAGGAGAACTCCGAAATGGAGTCACATAGCCACGAGTTTTTTCAGTCATCTTTTATAGATGATACATTTGAAATTTGAATTTGAATTCTTCATTGGCTCTCACTAAAAAGTGGTCCTCCAATCTAGGAGATATTCTCTCAAGTAAAGTCGTGACTTTTCTAACTAACAAACTCCAGGAGTTTAGTGGTGGTTACAAATATTCTTCCAAGTCAACTTGACTTTTACAAATGGTAAAAAATAAAGGCTTCCTGGCAATGGTTTCCATGGAGCTTCAATAAACTCTAGCCAAATGTGAAGGCTTGGTATTTGCACCAACAGCTCCCCCTCAAGCCAAACATTTTGGATTGCTCTTCTTCTTCAATCTTCTTGAATGTCATGCAATCCAATCATAGACTTAAACCTGCAAATCCGTAGAAGATAAAGCAATAGTAGGTTGCTTCTTTGAAGACTATGACGTTGGTTTATCACCTGCAAAAGATAGGTAAACTAAGGTACTCCTTCTATCATCTTTGCAACCTGCCCAATCTGCATCTGAATATATCTTGATGTCCAAGTGTGAGGTATAAGGAAAGTATAATCCTTGATTTTGAGTGCCCTTAAGGTACTTCAAACTCCTCTTGGCAGCTTCCAAATGAGGTGCCCTAGGTTTGTGCATAAACTGACTTAAAACACTTACTCCATAAGCAATATCAATCCTTGTCAATGTAGCATAGTCCAAGCTTCCCACTATGCTTTGGTAACCTGCAAT
Source organism: Ceratopteris richardii (assembly GCA_020310875.1). Taxonomy (NCBI): domain Eukaryota; kingdom Viridiplantae; phylum Streptophyta; class Polypodiopsida; order Polypodiales; family Pteridaceae; genus Ceratopteris; species Ceratopteris richardii. The sequence continues at coordinate 140,631,923 of CM035411.1, read as the reverse complement.
ATTCTCAAGCTCATCACCTTCATGAGCACTTAACTTTTGGTTTACCTCCATTGGTGTACTTGCTACCTTTGCATCCTGCAACTGAAACTTCTTCAACATGTCCTGTATATACTTTCTCTAAGTAATGTAAATTCCAGAGTTACTATATACTAAATCAAGTCCAAGAAAATATTTTAGTGATCCTAGATCACTAATTTTGCAACTGAAACTTCTTCAACATGTCCTGTATATACTTTCTCTAAGTAATGTAAATTCCAGAGTTACTATAGACTAAATCAAGTCCAAGAAAATATTTTAGTGATCCTAGATCACTAATTTTGAACTCCTGCATCATTTGATTCTTAATCTTCTTGATGCCATTAGCATCATTACCTGTGAGTATGATATCGTCAACATATACACATAGGTATATTACCTCTAAATTACTCTGCTTAACAAACAGAGAAGTATTAGCTTTACTCATGATAAATCCTTGATCCTGAAGGTATGTAGTCAGCCTATGGTTTCATGCCCTAGGTGCCTGCTTCAATCCATAAAGAGCTTTTTTCAATTTACACACATATGTAACCTTGCTTGGATCCTCATAGCCAGGAGGTTGAGACATGTACACCTCCTCTGAAATCCAATCATTTAGAAATGCATTTTTTACATCCAATTGATACATTTTCCAATTCTTTGATGTAGCCACACTTACCAATACCCTGATGGTTGGCATTTTTGCCACAGGTGAGAAGGTTTCATCATAATCAACTCCTTGGGTTTGTGCAAAACCCTTAGCCACAAGTCTAGCTTTGTACCTATTTATTGATCCATCAGAATTTCTCTTGATCTTATAGATCCATCTAGAACCAATTACCTTCATAGACTCCTTCTTTGGTACTAGCTCCCAAAACACTCTCCTTGAGTGCTTCAATTTCCTCATCCATAGCTTTCTTCCATTCTGCCTTGGTCTTTGCCTCTCCATATGATGATGGCTCTTCAAATGACAAGTCTTTTGCAAGATAAAAAGAGTGCTTAGTAACTAAGGAAGTGTCATACCCATATCTGATTGGCTTCTTGCTCTCCCTTTGTGATCTTCTAATTTCTTGGTTGGATGATTCTGGTATATCTTCTAACTTCTTCATTTTGACTTTGCCTTTGGACTTCCATGCCTTGAATTCTTCTAATTTGATGATTTCCTCATCATCTGACTTGATGTCTTCAATCCTATTAGGCTCCTCCTTAGTGAGGCTTGGAAACTCCTCTTCCAAGTCATAAGGTAGCTTTACTTTCTTGCATTCACTTTCAAACCAAGAGTCATTCTCATCAAAGACAACATCTCTATTGACCATGAATCCTTTGTTGGAAGGATTGTAGAACCTATATCCTTTGTGATTCAAGTCATACCTATGAAGATGCACTTCTCTGCCTTAGGGTCTAGCTTACCTCTGATTTGAGAAGGAATATGCACATAAACAACACATCCAAAGATCCTGCAATGATCAAGTGAAGGTCTTCTACCATGCCATGCTTCATATGGGGTCATCCCATCAAGAGATTTGGATGGCAACCTGTTTACAAGATAAGTAGCAGTAGATGCACTCTCTGCCCACAAGTAATCAGGTAACTTTTTCTCATTTAACATAGACCTAGCTGTTTCAACAATTAGTCTATTTCTCCTCTCTGCCATCCCATTTTGCTCAGGGGTATACCTTGTTGTAATTTCTCTCTTGATTCCTCTGTCCTACAAGAATGCATCAAACTCATTTGAGAAGTACTCACCTCCTCCATCTGATCTTAGTCTCTTTAGACTTCTTCTTATTTGGTTCTGCAAGGTACTTTTTAAAGCAACCGAATACTTCATCTTTGTGCTTCATAAAATATAAGATAGTCCACCTACTGAAGTCATCAATGAAAGATACATAATACCTTGATCCAGAAATAGAGGGATCCTTACTTGGTCCCCATACATCTATGTGGACAAGCTCTAGGTAGTCCTCATGCATGTAGCCTTTCCTTGAGAAGGGTAACCTGTGAGATTTTCCAAACTGACAAGCACCACATTTATAGATCATGTGTTGCTTGGATACATTAGGTATCCCAAGCACACATTGATCTCTACATATTTGCTTTAAGGTTCTTTCACCAACATGCCCTAATCTCTTATGCCGAATTTCAAGCTCTGATAGTGTTTGGTCTTTGTAAATAGAAAGTGTAATATTCCTTGTATCTTCAAGTTCAAAAGTGAATAATCTACGTGTCTTTTCTCCTTTGGAAATTCTCTTGAATCCATGTTGGGGACCCTCCACAAATTCTCCATATTGGTTGAATCTAACCTACAAACGCTTGTCCACAATTTGTCCAACACTCATCAAATTCTTGGTAATTGTAGGTACATATAGAACCCTACTCAATAGATTTCTATTTCCATCAGAGGTTTTAACACTCCCTACCTTGATCACTGAGTGCTTGGTGTCATCACCTGTTTGTACCTGATGCTTACCCTTTGGTTCCTGAAGGTCAGAGAGAAGAGCTACATTGTCTGCAACATGATTTGGGCATCCTGAGTCAATGTAGAAGAGATGGTCATCATTTATACCTGGTTTTGAAGTCTGATTCATAATCAGAAGAGAATCCTCTTTCTCCTCTATATAGTTGTTGTAATCTTTCCTTGATTTTTAGCCTCCTTGGTAGTTGCTATTGTAGTTGTTGTTGTTGTTGTTGTAGTTGTTATTGTATCCTTGACAGTGATTGAATCTTCCTCTTGATTGTGTATATCCACCTCTTTGATATCCTCTACCTCTCTGATTCTTGAAGTTCATGTAACACTCATCTGTAGTATGATTTGACAATCCACAAATATTATATGGTGAGGAGTTATAAGGTCTCCCCCTACCTTGCTTACCTCCTCTACCCCTTCCTCTTGAGGTTCTACCTCTCCCTGCATAGTTGGCTTGGGAGGTAGCTCCTTCATCCTCAATCCTCTTGTTCTTCCCTTTCTCTTTGGACTTACTTTTATCAGTGTATAGGGCAGAAGAGCTATTACCTCTTGATGAATCTACATTCTTGTTGAGCTTGGCTTCATGGGTAAAGAGTTTCCCCATGAGTGTGGTAAGATCTGGAATCTGCATGTCCATGTATAAGTCAATGGCAGTTGTGAAGCTTTCCCATATGTCATCAACTTTAATACCATTGATTACTTATCTTACAATCTGCTCCTCTTCAATTTCTTCTCCTATGCTTGCCAATTGATCATCTACATCTTTGACTTTGGTCACATACTTTGAGATGCCTTGCTTGGGTTGCTTTCTTTGAGTGGTAAACTCAATCCACAATTGGTTCTTCCTAGCCCTTGTGTTGGAAGAGAAATATGAAGACAATGTTTCCCAAGTCTCTTGGGATGTCTTACAGTTCCTAATGTGTGGAAAAAGAAAATCATAAATTGAGTTAAGTAAGTAAGACCTTGCTAATGCATCCTTGGCACACCATGTGTTGTCTTTCATGCTTCTCTCTTGTAGGTTGTCCTTTGCTTCTGAATATGGGCATCTCCTCATCTCCTGAGATGTATCCATAGAGGCTCCTTCCTTGCAAGTATGTCTTCATCCTCAAAGACCATGCTTGATAGTTGTTCCTGTCCAATTTATCAATGAAAGAAGGAAAAACATCTCCCATTTTACCTTAGCTTTGCTTTGATACCACCGTTGGTAAAGATGGATGGACACTCCAAGAAATGAGTAGGTACTGCCGATTCCTGCTTTGTACCAGCCCCTTCCTGCTTCAAAGTTGAGTTCTAGGCCCTCTAAGCTTTCCAATGACACTATACAAGTGCCTATGTACTTTGGAAATATGTGAGAAATGATTGAACCAGAACATACTACTTCCAAGTTCAAGGATCAATGAAAACCTTCTATTTTTGTTCACACACCTCCTGCTTGTTATGCTCAATGCTTCTAGTACAGTAGGAATTGGAAAACTTCCTTTTGGAGATATCAAATTAGCTTAATGAGATAATGATTCCAAGTGGAATCACTTAAAATGATGCACTATACATAGAGCAATCAATTTAGCAATCAAATCATTACCCCTGCTTTTTTAGGACCTCTGGAGAGTTTGACCAGTGGGTACTTTGACGCGCTTTTCTCCAAATAGGCTGAATGGATCATGTAGAGGTCTTGAGCTGAATGGATCTTGAAAATTTGTGAGCATGTAGAGGTCTTGAGCTGATTCCAACAAGCTATGGAAAATTGAAAATGGTGAAGGAATGACTGAGATATGAGCAATACAAAATGATTGTTCTGAGTAACTATGACAGAGAGACCATAGATGAAAAGTATTGATCTATTGTATTAGAACACAATGTTGTACAAGATCATAGGCATGATAATCAAAGCCTATGATAATGAGTAGTGTAGGCTATGATATAAGCCTCACTCTCTTACAATGTAGTCAAGGAGAACTCGGAAATGGAGTCACACAGCCGCAAGTTTTTTCAATCATCTTTTATAGATGATACATTTGAAATTTGAATTTGAATTCTTCATTGGCTCTCACTAAAAAGTGGTCCTCCAATCTAGGAGATATTCTATCAAGTAAATTCGTGACTTTTCTAACTAACAAACTCCATAAGTTTAGTGGTGGTTACAAATATTCTTCCAAGTCAAATTGACTTTTACAAATGGTAAAAGATAAAGGCTTCCTAGCAATGGTTTCCATGGAGCTTCAATAAACTCTAGCCAAATGTGTGGGATTGGTATTTGCACCAACACTTAATGAATTACAAATTCCACCATGGCTGAGAATCAAAATAGGACACTTGATGTCTTCATTGATTGTACTTCAAAAATATAAAGTGAAGAATGTGGATACTTAGTATATATCTTTGATAGAAGAGCTTCAAGAATTATGGCGAGGAATTGATGTAGTAGATGAGTCATGGGTGATTTCATAAAGAGAAGTTAAAATAAAAGGTATTTTAATATGGACCATGCATGATTGATGCTACTTGTTATCTTCCAATTGGACATCATTTATATGATGAACCATTGGATGAGATGGAAAATGTTCATCTACATGTACGTGATTGGCATAGTATGTGGCAGAGAAGTAAAGGCTCACATGCTTGGGGAATGATTATACTATCTTTTAGCATTCACTTCCATATTGGGATCGACTATTGATCAACCACTTGATAGATCTCAGGCATGTTTTCAAAAACATATGTGAGGTACGTTAAATAAGGATCAAAGATCAAAGAGATAACTAAGGAAAAAGAGAGGATTCTAAAAGAATTGGTAAATAGCCACACTTATGTTGTATAGTTGATAGTAATGAAATTCTAGAATTACCATGATTTTTGTAGAAAGAGGAATTACAAAGAGTGAATTCAATATTTCAACTTTTAGAACTCCAGCTTGATATATGCAATTAATGAATATTTTCTCCATTCAAGGAAAAGTGTTAGATTTTATGAAAACTCATGATGCAAACAAGTTTCTTGAATTCATATTACCACTTGCTATGGGATCCTTGGCAAATGAGATTTGAAGTATTATATATAAATAGGGTGATTTTGTAAGATAGATTTATTCTAAAGAGATGAATGAATAGTCCATCACAAAGGCTTTTTTGTATTCGATTGAAATATTATGCCTTACATAGAAATATTTACCCACTATTTTTTTACCATATAAATACACTTTCTTTTGTGTATAGATGAGGTTGAAAATGCACAAAATGATCATACAAGATGGATGTTCTTCTTGGACCATTTCATGAAGATGTTGAAAAGATTTGTGTGAAAAAATACTCAACTAGAAGGTAACATAGCAAAACGTTAGTTGATCCAAGATATTGGAGTTTGAGGTATGCGGAAGCCTACAAACAACACAAGGAAGAAGAAGAAGCTTGGAGCACAACACACAATACTCAATGTATTACCAGGACAATGGACAAAGCTAAGTGACCCGTTAGGGTTATAGGCCTATAAAATCCGGGGGGAAAAAACCTCTTAAAGAGGGAAAAAAGTGCCTCGGTGGTCGTGCAAGAGAGCAAGGATTACGACCACCACATGCTTGAGAGATCGCTCTCCTCCCAACCAAATGCCTCTATATATAGCTCTCTCCAGGGGACTGCCTTCTTGGGCAGGTGGATACTAACCATCCAAGTGTCAGCCATGTAACTACATGTGTCCCAAGTGTCCCAGTTAACTCGAGTTAACTCAAGTGGATGCTTCTAGAAGGTTCTAGATCTCTTTGGGCAAAATACTCTCCCCATGCTCCCCATGGGGATTGAACCCAAGACTTCCTCCTTCACATCCTTGAGACTTAACCACTAAGCTAAGTGGATCACTTGTTCACAAGAGCACAAGACCTCCTAGTAAGTCTAAAACTCGAGATCTTTGGTCATACACACGGATGACCAAATGGTGTCCGATTTCAGATCCGTCTGAATTGGCCAGACCCTTGGATCATAGACTTACTTTATTACATTCTTCCCCCCTTGGAAAATATTTTCGTCCTAAAAAATAGAGCTATATACATACTGTAGTCAACCCCCGAGCCTCATGTTCTAAAACTAGAAGAACATGGTCATGTTCTAGAACTAGAAGAACATGTCTTATCTCTGTGGTGGCATCCCTGTCCAAATGATTCAAAACACTGTCTCGCTTTGCACTTTGATAAACTAATCAAAGATCAAAGTAGTGAATGAATAATAAAGGTGGATCTAATCACATCCCTGGCCAATTCACAATTTCTGGATGTGCGATCTAGGCACAAAACATGTGAACTGGATGGATTCAAATTACTAGTCCATTTCAAGGCATAACTTGAGCATAGACTTAATAATGAAAATGGGATTCTTATCCCTTGCCAGACTTTGAGAACTCTTGATTCACTTAAATTTGATTTCAAGCACTTGAAGTTTTGGTTGTCCCGAACATCTAACTTGGATGTTCGTACAATGGTTAACTCTAATCCAATAGTTACTTAATTTTTTCACCCGACTAGAGGACTACTGTCCAAATCGGTTACAAAATCCTATGTAAACTGTAGGAGAAATTTTACCATTTCTGTTGGGTCAACCATACTAACTTGGTCAATTCAAATTCAAAATGAAAATTGTCCAACTTAGGACACTTTTCTCAAAGATTTCAATTGAAAGTTCTTGGGAATTGTCAATCTGATGAGCAATTCCTAACTTCCCTATTCTAGAGTATATTGTACTCTAGGAAATCTTTTATGCTATAACTTGAAGCAAAACTTAAATGAATAAAAGCCTATGCAAGAGAGCAAGGATTACGTCCACCACATGCTTGAGAGATCACTCTCCTCCCAACCAAATGCCTCTATATATAGCTCTCTCCAGGGGACTGCCTTCTTGGGCAGGTGGATACTAACAATCCAAGTGTCAGCCATGTAACTACATGTGCACCAAATGTCCCAGTTAACTCGAGTTAACTCAAGTGGATGCTTCTAGAAGGTTCTAGATCTCTTTGGGCAAAATACTCTCCCCATGCTCCCCATGGGGATTGAACCCAAGACCTCCTCCTTCACATCCTTGAGACTTAACCACTAAGCTAAGTGGATCACTTGTTCACAAGAGCACAAGACCTCCTAGTAAGTCTAAAACTCGAGATCTTTGGTCATAAACACGGATGACCAAACGGTGTCCGATTTCAGATCCGTCTGAATTGGCCAGACCCTTGGATCATAGACTTACTTTATTACATGTCCTAGAGTGTTCATGCACATCACTACATAAATATATCAACCAATCCCCCTTAGGAGCGATGCATTGAACGAGGAGCTGGAACTCATGTATAAGGAAGTGTCAAGTTATGTGGAGTCAATCCACAAAAGGAATTAAGCCCAAAGCTTTGCAGAAAGCTTAAAAATTCTACCTACGTAGAGCCTTTGGGAAAAGGCCTACAATGTTCTCCTATGTGGGAACATATGCCTAACTGATCTCTCCAATAGAGAACCTCTCCCTGACATAATGATAGTGCACCTCAATATGCTTAGTGCGAGCATGGAATAGAGGGTTCCATGCAACTATCAATGCAATCTGATTATCAATGAAGATGGTGGTGGTAGAAGACTGACCAAAAACCAAATCATCCATAAGGCATCTGAGCCACACACACTCAATAGTTGCTTTGAAAGTTGCCTTATACTTAGCCTCACAACTAGAAGTGGCCACAATAGGCTACTTCTTGATTGACCAAGATATGCATGTGTGTTATCTAGAATGAAACAAAAACTAGTGGTGGATATATGAGTGTCATAGCAACCACCCTAGTCAGAGTCAAAAAAAGCATCTAAATCTAGTGATAGTGATCCCCCCTTGGGATAAAAATATCCAAGTATCTAGGTGCCACTCAAGTATTGATAGATGTGCTTAACCACATGCCAATGCTTGTTCTTGGGAAATGCATAAACATGCTCATCTGTGAGATAACAAACTGAATATCTGGTCAAGTAATGCATAAGTAAATCAAGCATCCAACAACCTGTTGATAGAGAAAAGCATCAAACACATCTCTAGATAACAAAGCTATTCTACCATCAACTTGCACAAATTGAATGCCCAAATAATGACGCCAATGCCCCAAATATAACATCTCAAATGAGGCATGCAAATCAACCTTAAAACCATCAATATGCTTCTCATTAGGACCAGTGAGTAGCATGTCATCAACATAGACAATAATGATTAGAAGCACATCATTTGCACACTTAACGTATAAGATGCTCTTAGTTGGACTGTTCTCAAAACCATGTGCAATCAAGAAGGCATATATATTTTCATACCAAGCACGTGGTGCTTGTTTCAAACCCTATAATGCCTTTTTCAACATATACACTTTGTTTTCATGCCCTTTCTGCACAAAACCATGCGACTAAAAACATACACTTCTTCATGCAAGTCACCATTTAGAAATGTAGTTTTAATGTCCAAATGATGTACGTTCCAACCATGATTAGTTGCAAGTGCGCAAATGCCTCAAACAATAGTCATTCAACATGTAGGTGCAAAGGTCTCATCAAAATCAATGCCTCTTTCTTGAGCATAACCTTTTGCAAGAAGCCTAGCCTTATACTTGTCAATTTTTCCATTAGGCTTACGCATCAGTTTGTATACCCACTTAGGCAATGGCCTTCTTGCCAATAGGCAAGTCACATAAAGACCAGGTACCATTTTTCATAATTTGGAGCTAATTGATGTCTCCTTAGTACATGAAAGTAATGGCTAAATTGCATCTTCCACAAAACAACATCATGGCTAACAAAAATGTACACAAAAAAAATACATTTCATTGCGTTATCATGGCTAACAAAAATACAAAAAAATGATAGCCTTTGCTTTCAGAAGTGTACACAAAAAAAATACATTTCATTGCGTTATCATCCAATTTCCTGCATTGTTGTTCAAGCACTAATCCAAATGTCAGATAACTAAAGACATGTAGATGAGCAATAAATGGGTTTGGACCATGCCGAGCTTCATATGATAGGTTGCATTAGTGGGACACCTTTAAGTACATGTTGCACACATAATAGCCTCAAGTCAGAAACTATGTGGTAAAGCTTGACTCTTGACCATACACCTCACCATCTCCGTGAGAAATTGTTGGGTGTGTGTAGAAGTGTGAGAGACACACGAGAAGCACACACAAGCAGCACAAACGCAGCAAGACACACGGAGAAGACGATGGTCGGAATAGCTCTCTCTATTGATGATGAACTAAAAATGAAGTAAGAGCTGAATAATATCCCTAAGTACAAAGTACCACCACATATGAGAGTATCACATATGTGGTAACATGGGGAAAAAACCTCTAGCCAGCACTAGAGTAAAAAGTGCCCATGTATAGGGAAAAGGTTCACATCAAAGCTACTCAAGGAATACATAAGTGTAACAAACCCCCCTGGAGCAAATGATGTGAACACATACAGGGAGTGACAGATCAGCCCCCACAAGGTAATAAGCCTAAAGCTTTGCGAAAAGCTTCAAAATTTTCTCGTGGAAGAGCTTTGGTGAATGTCTACCACATTATCTTGTGTAGGCACATAAACAAAATCAATATCTCCTGCATGAAGGCGCTCTCTCACATACTGATAATGCACCTCAATATGTTTGGTCCGTGCATGAAACACTGGGTTTCCTGCAATAGCCAAAGCACTTTGACTATCAGTGAGAATATATATGCGTAGCAGCATCAATCTCCATGCAAAGAACCATCAATAGGTGTCTTAGCCATATACACTCCACTGTAGTTGTGAGAATTTTCATGTACTCTGCTTCACAACTCAATGTTGCCATTGTAGGTTGATTCTTACTCAACCAAGATATGCATGAGTCTCCAAGTAAAAAGCAATTACCACTAGTGGACACGCGAGTACTCCAAGGAAAAAGCAATTACCACTAGTGGACACGCGAGTATCATAGCAACCAGCCCAATCACTATATGTAAAAGCGTGCAAGCATGGTTGAACATCTCTGCCATAAAAGAGACCTAAGCTCAAAATGCCTCTGAGATATCTAAACACACGTTTTACTGCTTGCCAATGCTTAGTGCCAGGGCTATGCATGAATCGACTCAACTGGGAAACTGCATATTGTATATTCGGCCTTGTGTTGCATGTATATATAAGACATCCCACAGCTTGTTGATAAAGAGAAGTGTTAAATGCATCACTAGAATCCTCAACTTAGAACCTGAATCCTGTTTCAACTGGTGTGGAAACTAGCTTGCAATCCTCAAAGTCAAAACGTTGAAGTAGTTTTTCAATATACTTTGCTTGATGCATAACAACTCCCCCCTCAACGATACAAACTGGATGTCAAGATAGTAGCTCAAAAGACCAAGATAAGTGACATCAAAAAGTATGTTGCAAATCAGCCATAAGAATGTCAAGTTTTGCATCACATGACCCAGTCAAGAGTATGTCATCGACATAAAGAACAAGCACTATAAGATCAGCCCCATTTTTGCATACATAGAGTGTGCTTTCAATCGGACCACATCTGAAGCCAAGAGCAATCAAGTGCTTATGTATTTTGTCATACCATGCACGTGGAGCTTACTTGAGACCATACAAGGCTTTATGCAAGCGACAAACCATATGATCTTTCCCTTCCATAGCAAATCCACGAGGTTGCTTCACATAAAACTCTTCTTGCAAGTCACCATTCAAGAAGGCTGTTTTTATATCCAATTGATGCACTTTCAACCTTGATGGGCAGCCAATGCAACCACGGTACGAATGGTATTCATGCGTGAAGTAGGTGCAAATGTTTCCTCATAATCAATACCATATTGTTGCGCATATCCTTTGGCAACCAATCTAGCTTTGTAGCAATCAATGCTACCATCAGATTTTCTCTTAATCTTATAAACCCACTTTGTACCAATGGCATTTTTTCCTTTTGGCAATTCACATAACTCCCAAGTACCATTCTTATGTATGGAATCCATTTTTTATTGCATAACACTCATCCATTGTGGATCGTCGCATGCATCTTCAAAAGAAAGTGGCTCTTCATTACATGTAGCAATAAGAGAATAATCCACAAAATTACTTAATGCATGGTGAGAGCTTGATCTCATTCTACCAAGTAAAGGTGCACTCAATTTGTTGTTGTGCAAAGTTTGTTTCAGCCACTTTGGCATAGTTTGTGCACTCTTGATAGACATGCGTTCATTATGTAATACATCGTCAACATGTACATCATGCGTGGGCTGAATTTCATGCTCATTTTCAGCCATATTTTGATGCAAATGTTCAGCCATATGTGGCTGAAAATTTTTCAGCAGTTTTCATAATTTTTTGCGGAAATTTTTCAGCCATGTTTGGTTGGAAATTCTCTGCATTTTCAGCCCTATTTGGATGGAATTTTTCAGCCCTTTGAGCCTCAGTTGGCTGGTCTACATGGCCATAGTCAAGCGCACCATTTTGGAACAAAGGCATGAGTGTATCGAACACATCTTGTGAGATAACTGTTGGCTGTTTTTTGCATTCAAGTAGAGGAAAAACTGAATTTTCAGCAAATATCACATCTCGACTCACAATAATGGTGTTCGTCAATGGATGGTACAACCGATATCCCTTACTTTCAGCACTATAACCAACAAATATACATTTCTTTGCCTTGTCATCAAGTTTGTGATGTTGTTGTAATGGCACAAGAGCATATGCCAAACAACCAAACACATGCATATGACTAATCATAGGCTTATGACCATTCCAAGCCTCATAAAGAGTGATGACTCTCAATGATTTTGTAGGGCAGCGATTCAACACATAATTTGCACACATGATTGCTTCCATCCAAAACTTATCAGGAAGATGCTTTCCTTTAACCATACATCGTGCCATTTCAAGTAGAGTTCTATTTTTACGCTCCGCAACACCATTTTGTTGAGGTGTATATGGCACCGTACATTGGTGTGAAATACCTCTTTCACAAAGAAAAGCATTAAACTCATGTGACATGTATTCACCACCACGATCCGTGCGTAGAGTCAAAAGCTTTTGTGAAGAAAAACTTTCAGCCATAGCTAAAAATGCTTTGAAGAAAGAAAATACCTCATTCTTTGCTTTCATAGGATACACCCATGTATGGCGAGTAGCATCATCAATGAAAATAACAAAATATACATGCTTCCCAAAAGATGGAGTCTTGACGGGACCACATACATCACTATGAACAAGTTGCAATTTTCTTGTAGTGTGTGTATGACTATCTTTTGGAAAAGAATCACAATGCATTTTTCGTTGTTGGAACATATGACAATATTCCCTGTAGGGGCAGACTCAAGTGAAGTAAAGAAGTTGTGTTGTGAGGTAATATGTTTGGTTGCCCCCTATCAAAGTACCAAACATCTGAGTCTACTACAGACATACACTATTCACGAGAAGATGGGTCATAACTCCAAACAATAGTTAATGCCCATTCTTCATTCTACACAAGATTTGCAGACTCTGATTTGGGTGTAGAGGCCTCTACAACAACAATTCTAGCCTCTTTTTTATTTGCCTCTTTTGCAGCCAATTTTGGAAAACTCTTTATGACATGATCATTTCTTTATATTATTTGGAAAACATTTTTGCTTTTTTGTTTTCATGTCATCTTTTTCATCCTTCTTTGATTGTGTAGAATTAGAAAATTTTTGCTTCCCTGTAATGGAACAGAGAGTAACTCCTCAAATGTTAAAGCATTTGGATTGCCTTTCATCATAATCGAAGAGTACAACCAAAGCTCTTATGTGAATCTAAAAGACCATTCAAAACAATCTGTATAAGTGAATTGTTTAGTAAGACTTCATTCGTAGAAATCAACTATTCCTGCAAATTATTGATCTTTGTCAAAAAATTGTCCATGGAATCTCCTTCATTCATGTGCTCACTCTCCAACTATTTTCGAAGGTAAGAAACACGAGCCTCATTCCTTGCCTAGTATAAAGTGGTAAATGTATCCCAAACATCCTTTGCTATTTTGCAAGAGTGAATGTAAATAATGGCATGTTTGATAGACAAAGCTATCAAGGCATGTGCCTGAGCATCTCTACCATCCCAACAAAGTTTCACTACAATAGATGCAGCAGGAACTGTAGCATGAACAAGAACTTGAAGAATATTACCATCTTCAATGCCATGTGCATAAGCTTCACTAAATATATTGTTGGAACGAATCAACTACAAGCCTAAGTATTGGCTTGGGTCTCATAAAAATAGTTAGAAGAAGTCTTGAATTGAAGTCTATGCACGAGCTCATGTGAGAACTCACTCTTGTAATTTTTTAAGACTTTACTTGATGTAAAAGTAAAGGAATCTAAAAGGGGTTGAGTCCACTTGACAAAAATAGAGAGAGAAGCCACGAATTCATGATTTGGTGGTTGGAGAATCAATCAATCTCTAAAAGTTAGGAGATCACTTTTAGGTGAGCAAGATTCAAATTCAAATCTTGGCTCCAAAACTCCCTATAAATACATGGTAGATTAGTCACACTCTTGAGGCATGGATCAGCTGAGCTTTATGCCATATCAGAGTGTGGACTCAAGGATGTATTTGTAAGTCCTTTTTATTCTACAATCATTATACTTTCAAATCTATCATCATTCAAGTCCATATCTTCATGTCACTGTGAGTCTACTGGTCACTGCTATACCTTTCACATTTTTCAGTCAAATTGCAGAGATGGTTGCTCCGCGTGTAGGGCATCTTTTTTGATGGTCTAAGTTGCTAAAGTTTGTTCTCTAAGTCTAATATAAGCTCACAAATTTTCATTGCTATTGGATTTTTCAATCCTCAGTTATGTTCATTTGAATTCAACCCTATCTGTTCATTTTCACTCCTCTGTCAGGTACCCCATTTTTTTATGCATCTTGTCAGAGTTGTTTCTCAGTGTGTACTTGACCAAATTCAGTGATTTAAAGCTTCTTGAATTCTGCATACTGTCTAGTATAAAAGTAAAAAACTTCCTGATCATTGGATTCTTGAATCGTAAGTTATTCTCATTTTACTACTCACTAGTCTGAGTACTATTGCAGCCCGTGAAAATTGAGATGATGCTCTTAATTATTCACATTATGAGATTAATCTCTAAAGTTAGCTCTCTAAGCTAATTAGAGTTCCCCAAAAGGAATTAAGCTAATTGTTGCTGTGCTCAGATAATTATTCAAAACACTAGACAAGTGTATGAATCAAAATAGCAAGTTTTTCACCTCTGAATTAATTCCAGCTCATCTGTTTTGATCTATCTTTTTGAGATTGATCTTCCAAGGTACATAGGGTTTATAACACATCCATTGGCAAGCTAAAAGGGCCCACCACATACTCCTAGAGTTCATTTAGCTGGTGTAGATCAAGGATTTTGTAGCACCACTTCATCTTCAAGCACATATCTATCCATCTCTTCACAGTGGTATCAGAGCAAAGATGGCAGATGGATTTCCTTCATCAATTGACAAATTGGATAGAGGTAATTACTCAGCTTGGTCATAAAGGATGGAAGATTATCTCCAAGGTAGAAGTTTATATGGTTATGTGGCTGGAGATGAAGTTATGCCAAGGTTCAAGAACAAAAGTCAACCAACACAAGAAGAGAAAGAACACTACAAGAAATAGGGGGGCATAGCGACGCCCCCGAATTGAAAAAAAAATGGGTACCGTCGCTTATGCGACGCTGTCGTCACATAAGCGACGGTACAATTTTTTATTTTTTTTTCGACATTCGTCACATAAGCGATGCTAAATTATGAGTGTCGCAAATACCATCGTTGACTAGTGACGTTACACACACACACACATACACACACATATATGCATACACACACATAGAGAGACATGCACACACATACACATACATGCATACATAATGCATGTGCATATGCGTACATCCGTACATACTTACATGCATACACACACATATGCATACATAATGCATATGCATACATACATACATACTTACATGCATACACACACATATGCATGCATAATGCACATGCATACATACACATACATAATGCATAGGCATACATAATGCACATGCATACATACACATGCATAAGGCATACACACACATATGCATACATAATGCATACACACACATACACACACATATGCATACATACATGCATACACATACACACATAGATACATACACACACATAGACACATACACACACATAAACACATACACACTCATAGACACACACACATACACATAGACGCGTACACACATACACACACATATACACACATAGACACATACACACATAATGATGCATTCACACACATACACATTCATACACACATAGACATACATATACACACACACATACACACACATATATGCATACACACACACACATAGAGAGACATACACACACATACACATACATGCATACATATGCATACATAATGCATATGCATACATACACATACATAATGCATACACACACATATGCATACATAATGCATACACACACATACACACACCTATGCATACATACATGCATACACATAGACACATACACACATAGACACATACACACACATAGACACATACACACACATAAACACATACACACTCATAGACGCGTAGAGACACATACACATAGACACACACACACACACATACACACACATACACACACACATATACACAAACACAGACACACATAGACACATACACACATAATGATGCATACACACACATACACATGCATACACATACATATGCATACATACATGCATACACATACACACATAGACACATACACACATAAACACATACACACTCATAGATACATACACATACACATACACACACACATACACACACATATACACACACACATGCACACATAGACACATACACACATACACATGCATACACACACATACACATGCATACACACATACAGACACATATACACACACATACACACACATATATGCATACACACACACATAGAGATTCATACACACATATACACATACATGCATACATATGCATACATAATGCATATGCATATGCATACAATGTACATACATACTTACATGCATACATAATGCACATGCATAGATACATACACACACACAGACACATACACACATAGACACATACACACACATAAACACATACATACTCATAGATACACACACATACACATAGACACACACACACATACACATACACACGCATATACACACACATACACACATAATGATGCATACACACACATACACATGCATACACACATACAGACACATATACACACACATTCACACACATATATGCATACACACACATACAGAGACATACACACACATACACATACATGCATACATATGCATACATAATGCATATGCATATGCATACATACATACTTACATGCATACATAATGCACATGCTTACATACACATACATAATGCATACACACACATATGCATACATAATGCATACACACACATACACACATATGCATACATAATGCATATGCATATGCATACATAATGCATATGCATATGCATACATACATACTTACATGCATACATAATGCACATGCTTACATACACATACATAATGCATACACACACATATGCATACATAATGCATACACACACATACACACATATGCATACATACATGCATACACATACACACATAGACACATACACACACATAGACACATACACACACATAAACACATACACACTCATAGACGCATAGCGACACATACACATAGACACATACACATACACACACATATATACACACACACAAACATACACACATAGATGTTGGAGCAATTCTATGACAAGCCTAAGTATTGGCTTCAGTCTCACAAAGTCTTAGAAGAAGCTTTAAAAAGAAGACTATGTAAAGTTCACTTGTGAACTACCTCTTGTAACTTTTGAAGAGTTTACTTAATGAAAAAGTAAGAGAATCTTAAGTGGTTGAGTCCACTTGATCAAGAATGGAAAGAGGAGCCACGAATTCGTGATTTGTGGTAGGTAGAGAATCAAATCAATCATTGATTGATTGGAGAGTGATTGAGGGAAGTTAGCCTCCCAAACTCAACTATAAATAGATGGCAGTTTTAGTCGTGGTTAGAGAGACCTATGTGAAGACCTCCAAGAGCTGAGCTTTATGCCATATCAAGGTGTGATTACAAGGCACACATATGTATCAGTAAGTCATTGTATTGTACAAGCAATATACTTTCATTTTCATGATTATTTGGTTTCATCTTTCCATGTTCTTGTGAAGTGTACTACTCACTGCCATTACTCTCAGTTTTCTCAGTCAGCTTGCAGAGATGTTTTCTCTGAGCTTGGTGCATCATTTTCAGTGATTTAACTTGGTAAAGTTAGCTCTATAAGTCTACTATATGCTCACAAATTTTCATATCATTTGGATGTTGCAATCTTCAGTTATGTTCATTTGAAGTCAACACGGTTTGTTCATCTTCACTTCTCTGTCAGGTACCCGACTTTTTCACTCATCTTGTCAGAGGTGTTTCTCAGTGGTTACTTATCCAAATTCAGTGATTTAAAGCTTGTTGAATTCAGCTTACTGTCTAGTATAACCATACAAATTTTCATAATCATTGGATTTCTACATTTTGATTTATGTTGATTTTTCTGCTCACTGGTCTATTTCTGTAGCAGCCCGTGAAAATCGGGATGATGTCATCACTTGTTAAAACTCATTCTCAGTGTGTGGTTCATTATTTTTTATGAGATTACTCTTGAAAGTTAGCTCTTTAAGTTGCCTAGACTTCCCCAAGAGGAATTGAGCTAATTGCTGCTGTGCTCAGAGAATTATGTAAAACACTGGACAGGTGTATGAACCAAGAATAGCAAGTTTTCACCTCTGAGCTAACTCCAACTTATCTGTTTTTTGATCTATCTTTTTGAGAGTGATCTTCCAAGGTACATAGGGTGTCTAATACATCCATTGGCAAGCTAAAAGGGCCCACCATATACTCCTGGAGTTCATTTGGCTGGTGTAGATCAAGGATTTTGCAACACCTCTTCATCTTCAAGCACATACCTATCCATCTCTTCACAATAGACACATACACACATAGTGATGCATACACACACATATATATATGGTCATCCAAGAAGCAACCCACGGTTGCTCTCTCTTCTACTGAAGCTGAATACAGAGGTCTTGCCATAGCTACACAAGAAGCTATGTGGATGAAGACATTATTCAAAGATCTTGGAATGGAGTTTGGAACTCCAACTATTTTTGGTGACAACATGAGTTCTATTCATCTAGCTGCTAACCCTATTTTTCATGCAAGGCCTAAACACATTGAAGTTCATTATCACTATGTACGAGAAAAGGTTATAAGCAAAGAGATTCAGATATCATATGTGTCCACTCATCAACAATGTGCATATATTTTGACCAAAGGATTGGATGGTACAAAACTTTGCAAATTCAAGGCTATGATTGGATTGCAGGTTATTCTTGAAGATTGAAGACCTCAAGCATACTTGGCTTGAGGGGGATCTATTGGAAAAAATGAACTACAAGCCTAAGTATTGGCTTGGGTCTCACAAAAATAGTTAGAAGAAGTCTTGAATTGAAGTCTATGCATGAGCTCATGTGAGAACTCACTCTTGTAATTTTTTAATACTTTACTCGATGTAAAAGTAAAGGAATCTAAAAGTGGTTGAGTCCACTTGATAAAAATAGAGAGAGAAGCCACGAAATTATGATTTGGTGGTTGGAGAATCAATCAATCTCTAAAAGTTAGGAGATCACTTTTAGGTGAGCAAGATTCAAATTCAAATCTTGGCTCCAAAACTCCCTATAAATACATGGCAGATTAGTCGCACTCTTTAGGCGTGGATCAGCTGAGCTTTATGCCATATCAGAGTGTGGACTCAAGGCACACATTTGTATTTGTAAGTCCTTTGTATTCTACAATCATTATACTTTCAAATCTATTATCATTCAAGTCCATATCTTCATGTCATTGTGAGTCTCCTAGTCACAGCTATACCTTTCACATTTTTCAAACAGATTGCAAAGATGGTTTCTCCGCGTCTAGTGGATCTTTTTTTATGATTTAAGTTTCTAAATTTTGTTCTCTAAGTCTAATATAAGGTCAAAATTTTTCATTTCTATTCGAGTCTTCAATCCTCAGTAATGTTCATTTGAAGTGAACCCTCTCTGTTCATTTTCACTCCTCTGTCAGGTACCTGATTTTTTCACTCATCTTGTCAGAGTTGTTTCTCAGTGTGTACTTGACCAAATTTTATGATTTAAAGCTTGTTGCATTCCGCATACTGTCTATTATAACAATACAAAATTTCCTAATCTGTGGATTCTTGAATCTTGAGTTATTCTCATTTTACTGCTCACTCATCTGAGTACTATTGCAGCCCGTGAAAATCGGGATGATGCTCTTACTTGTTAAAATTTATTCACATTGTGTGGTTGATCATTTCTGATGAGATTACTCTTGAAAGTTAACTCCATAACCTAATTAGAGTTCCCCAAAAGTAATTTTTTGTTGTGTGAAGAGAATTATTCAAAACGCTGGACATGTGTATGAATCAAAATAGCAAGTTTTTCACCTCTAAATTAATTCCAGCTCATCTCTTTGGATCTATCTTTTTGAGATTGATCTTCCAAGGTAAATAGGGTGTCTAACACATCCATTGGCAAGCTAAAAGGGCCCACCACATACTCTTGGAGTTCATTTGGCTCGTGTAGATCAAGGATTTTGCAGCACCACTTCATCTTCAAGCACATGTATATCCATCTCTTCACATATATTTACAAGTGTAATAGGATGTTTTTCAACACCCTGCACAATATTCCACAATCCTTTTGCAACCAATAGATGATGCATCATATAAGCCCATAATGGTTAATTGGTACCATCCAACGTATCCTCAACAACCAATATATGGAATACATCACTACTTTCAGCCATGGCCACTAACTAAAATACCCTGATGCAAAAAAATGATTGTATCTCAAAAAGTTGAACAGAACTACCCTATCGAGTTCTACTAAACCTATAGTAGACTTTGAGGAGCTTATACTAAAAACCAAAATGTGTATATATGTTTGGCACAAAAAGATGAAACTGCCTGCATATGCATTGGAGTAGTGCATTCAGAGGCCAAAACGAGCTCAAATCATGATTTTGACACTAAAAAGTGAAGCCATTTTGAACTCCTAATTGCGATGAGTATGCTCACCAATTTTTGTGCAATTCAGAGACTCTAATTAAAAGGGTCTTGATGATGCCCTATATGAAGTGGCAACCTGCTCTGATACCAATTGTTGGAGTTTGAGGTCTACGAAAGCATGCAAACAGCACAAGGAAGAAGAAGAAGCTTAGAGCACAACACACAATACTGATGTATTAACAAGAGAATGTACAAAGATAAGTGATATATTTGGGTTATAGGCGTATATACAAGCTGGGGGAAAAACCTCCTAAAGAGGGGAAAAAGTGCTTGGCAGTCCTAGAGTGTTCACACACATCACTACCTCAATATATCAACACAAGAGGCATTAGTATTAACAACTAAATTCTTATTAGTATCATATTTTGAGATGCCACATGTACGGTCTGAAGGAGAAGATCTAAAAGTAGCTAGAAAAGAAGCACAAGTTGTAGGCCTCTAAAGGAAAATGTATGTAGGATTACGATGAGCAATAATGAAATTTTCTCTTCTAAATACAAGCACAATTCAAAAAGGTTCTATCTATATGAAGAAGAGAAGAAATAGCATAAGCAAGGCTGACTTTTTGTTTCACATGACTCAATAAAATGTATGTTACCTTATTCGGATTACTTAGCTATGTTACCTAATTTTCCAACCAATGAATCACGTGAAACAACCATTTGGAGAGCTTGTGCGTCAACTCAAATCATATCTAAGGATGAAGACGAGCTATCTTTGGGATAGAATTGGAGGTATCATAGATATAATGCACTATGGTCATCTAGAAAACATTTTTGAACTAAGAAGATCAATAAAGTTGCTATCACTATGGATTGTGGTGAACTCATGAGCTTCATACAAACAAGTAGAGTAAGTGCAAGTGATGAAAATGATCAAAAATCTAAGTTATAAAACTATGGTTTGATATGTTTTTATTCATGTCGAATGGTTTACAGGTATCATCGTTGGCCGAAATGAAAGTATATAAAAAGATCGTAGTGATTTTGTAAAAATAGATTCAACAAAATTATGATCCAATGATTCTAACATGTTTACATTTCTTGAACAATACAAACAAATGCTCTTTATGCAAGATAATATTCATTTGAAAAAAACCATATTTCATACAAGTGGATCTAAGAAAGAAACAATTATTTGACACATGCCCTTTTTATGTAGAATCCAAACATAATATCACAGTTTACTTAAATTGAATGGAAATCAATGAAAACTATCGACCTTCATCAAACAATCTCAATGATTCACCAACTCAAATATAAACTCGTTAATGATTTCACAAAGAAGTCCAAACTCATTCTATTTGTGAAGATTCAACCAAATAGCACACAACAATTCCACACAAAACATCTCACAAAGACGTCAACACAAGGGAAAAGATGAAAACCAAGAAGAGAGGTTATTCTCAATAGTGGATGAATACAAATGACTTGAAGTCTCCTCTAAACATTACATCAATGAGTTGTATACTTCTCTAGACATGAACTATTTTCCTCAGAGTTCTCAAATTCAAGGCTTCAAGACTACTCTAATTATCTAATGATTCTCAAAATTTTTACATGGCTCCAAGGTAACTTAAAGAAGGGTCTTACCAAGTTTTACAAAATTTACCAAGTTTTACAAAATTTAGAGCTTTATAAGTCTACTTTCCAAGGCTATTTACAAAGAAATATTTTTCATTCTAAAGTAACTAGTGAGGGTTCTCTACAAATCTTCATTCAATATCCTCCCATGCCTAGGCCTTTGATATCTTCATCAACTTTCCACCATCTACAAACTTCTTCTTCAAGTTCTCCCTTGTCTTCTAATATACACCTATTGAATATTGGAATAATTTTGTCTTTGTTTTGAGTTAATATCATTTATCAAATCGATCATTACTTTTCTCCAATCGATCGATTCCTCACTTGTTGGCTATATTTCTACTTTGATATTATACATAAATGGTTTTTTTTGCAAGTAATTTCCCCTCAAGCCTTAGAGAAGATCGACCAAAAATCTTTGTTTCCTTCTCAAAAAATCTTATAGGGAAGGCATCTTCAAATGCCTCGAGATGTACACTCT